>JAVXUO010003179.1:0-90904 GCA_033065855.1 Escallonia rubra | reverse complement strand
CGGCTAAATAATATTTTCAGAAAAAAAGTGGAAGAAAACTGGTAAATATGAAAACTAGACATGGTAGACTTAGATTGAAGCAGCAACACCAACATGAAAAATAGAAGAATTGTCATACGTAAAAATCATTGTCTGATTAGGAAGTATATACGTTCTCAAATGGGAAAATTAAGATAAGAACGATGATAAACCAGCTTAATATGTTCTCATTTTTCTTTTTCTCGTGATACATACAGTTCTACAGACAAGAGCAGTGTTTATGTGCATCTCTCCGGTGCCACTATTCACACATATCAGAAAGTGTTAAAACTTACAATTAAGCATTGTGCCTAATAAGGACCTCACTTGTTAACGGTTGTCATTCATCTTTTTTTTTTTTTTTTTGTGTAACCTCATTTTTGTTTCAATATCTCCACTATAAGGAGCATGATGGAACGCATACTGCTGGAGGACTGAGAAGACAACCATCTCGAGGCATACTAAGACGTTCTGAATAGCTTCTTGAATATGTTCTACGTCCAGCCAAAAATGATGAGACCGAACGATGCCCATTGCGACTAGGACTTGAAGCACCACTCCTTAATTACATGTGGCAACTAGTTACCAAATTCCCAACTTAACAGTAACCATATATATATCCTCCATTTCGAGTAAACCTGGCAAACGGGTAAATCCGCCGGGTACGGGTAAAAACGGACAGGTAAAAATTACCCGGATTTTTACGGGTAACCATTTTCTAAATCCGTACCCTACCCAGCCGGTTAGGGTAATACCCGCAGGTAAACCGATTATTTTTTTAAAAAATTAAAAAATTGTTTTAAATCATATTCACTTGCTTATTTTCTTTGAGTATTTTTTTCCTTCCTTTTGGTTACAGAATCATCACTTCTGATTTCCAATACTCCGTGAAAAAAGCACTAACACCACAACCTAACACTCATATCAAATCTCCATTCTCAAGTCGCAACCAATAATCACATATATATCTTAAAAAACAGAAAATCACCTCAATAACAAATACAGAACATTATCAAAAAAAAATTAGCCAAAAAAAATTAAAAATACAAGTGAATCAAATCGATTTGAATTGATGGTCAGATCACTTTGTAGATCAAGACAGATCTGTCCAGAAATCAGCCTTCATCAGCGACGGCGGTGAGTCTGTGGCCGGCGAGTGGCGACGGTGAGGGTTTGGTAGTGACGAAAAAGTTGCGGCGAAGCTCGGAAGCTGTGTCTCAAGACGGCAGTGGACGGATTTAGCGACGAGCGACGGAGCAACCATGGCGCCGTCGAGTTGATTTGATGTGGAGAGCGATCGTCGATTCGTCGGTGGATCTGCCGGGGGGAGAGCAAGAGAGATGGGTTGTGCGCAGTGGGTGGATCTGATGGGGGGAGAGCGAGAGAGATGGGTTGTGCGCTGTGGTGGATCTGACTTTGGGGGAAGAAAGAGGGAGACAAGTTTGTGCAGAGAGTTTAGAGAGGGAGGTGAGCTGTGTTGCGGCGAGAAAGAAATGACAAATGAGTAGTCTGAAGAGAAAAGTGAAACCCTAATCCTTATATACAGAACAAATACAGGTAGACCGGGTAATCCGTACCCGAACCGGAATTTACGGGTCGATCCGGGTACGGGTAAAATTCCGACGGGTATGTGTTTCTTGTACCCGTACCCTAGTTTTTTTTAGTACGGGCCTTTTTTTGCCAGGTCTAATTTCGAGGAATAGGAAAAAGGAAAGAGTAAATGAACATGGAACGGAGTTTCTTAAGAATAAAGATACATTGACACAACGTAACCGCAAGGCAGATGCCATTCTATATGTCTATAAAACGAAACCAAAGACATCATTAATGAGTGATCGTGGGCATTGCACTGAAACCATAGTCAACATTCTTAGTTTGTCTGTCCAGAGCCAAGTGCAGAAACTCTGCGATAGCATTGTCCTGATAATTTACCAGGGTGTAGAGAAAACAGAAGTCATGATAGTTTGCTTTCTAGATAGAGGAAGGTAGCTTTGCAAGTGCAGATGGCATGTCAATGACAGGAGCAACTATACCCTATCTGTGGGAACTTGAATAAGCTAGGGTGAGACAAGGAGACTATTTTTTTGGGGAAATATGACTTTGTGCAAGTTTTTCTAGGCAAAACTGACTTCACTTCTATTAACAAATTAACAGACTACTATATCAATCTTCTTTTTTGTTTTTTGTTTTTTTTGGGTACAGTATGATACAGTGATCAAGGTGCTCCATTATTCTTTTCTCTGTCTTCTTTGTCTTCTTGCAAAGCGGAAGAGGTCCAAACAAATGATTTCTTCATTTCATGTGATCAAAGACTCGAATACATGCATGCAAACAAGTGCAGAAGGATATGTTTGCCTCTATTTCATGCTAAAATGATGTCTAGTGTTGATATATGTCTTGTATTTATGTCGTACATCGGTTACTCAAATAAGATTGCAACTTGGCCTTGAGTATATAAGACATCTTGTCCCACATTTGTTGCATAGAGGAGATCACTGCTTTCTCCAAGTATATGTAAACTGTATTGTATTGTGTGTAAGGTCAAGAAAGAAAAGTCATTCTTTGAGTAGGAAAACAGTTGAGAGATATACGTGAGGGAGCGTTGTAAATCTGACTTGTGCAAAGCGGATTTGAGTTCTCTCATATTTCTTGTATTTTCTTGTTTGGTTTTCGTGTTCTATACATATATATCTAAAGCGATTTCGTAACAAATAGTATCAGAGCTCCAAGAAGAACTAGTTTCCTGTATGAGGGAGCTTACAAGAGCTACGAGGTAGGGGTGTATCGCGGTGCAGCCAAAGCGAAAAAAAATGCCGGAGTCGAGATTGTACGATGGAGCGAGAGAGGCGAGGCAGGTGGATAACTTTTTTTGGCACTTGGAGCGATACTTTGAAGCCCTCGACATCGACGACGGGAAGGTGAAGGTGGAGAAGACGGTCATGTACCTTACGGATACAACTGCCTTATGGTGGAGACGTTGCTATACAGATAGGTGCGACGTCAAAACATGGGAGAAGTTCAAGCGTGAACTAAAAAGGTAGTTCTATCTAGAGAGTGCCGAAGATATGGCGATAATCAACATTCGACAGTTGAGGCAGAAGGAAAGCATCCGCGAGTACGTGAGCGAGTATTTGGCTTTGATGCTCGAAATACCAGAGATGTTCGAGAGGCAGCGACTATGCTTCTTCGTTGACGGGTTGCAGCAGTGGGTTGCCATGGAGTTGCGGCAAAGGGAACCTCACGACTTGGTTTCTGCCATGATGATTGTCAAGAGGTTGGACGACTTCAAGCAAGGTGAGAGGCCGAGATCTCCAAGGCACAAACGTACCAAAGATGGGGGAGACGGTAGGTCGAAGAGTGGCTTGCCCAAGGCAACCGGTGATGAGCGGAGTGGGGACGAGGGACATCGCCGCCATCACAAAGGGAAGAAGAAGCACGAGGGAAGTCACAAGCAGGGTGACTCTCGTGACCACAAGGCTCATGGGGGGCCTAGAGGAGGATGCTTTTACTGTGCAAGTTTGCATTATAGGAAGGATTGCCCGTAAAAGGGAAAGATGATTGCGTTCTTTGAGAAACGGAAATGCAGCAAAGGGAATTCTTCCAGCAGTGACAGGGAGGCACGCATGGGGGCATTACAGATGGTCAATGCATTCATGCAGAAGCCAAAAGGAAGAAGCTACCAAGAGGAAGAAGAGCAAGAAGAGACAGGGCTTGCTCTACGCAACGGTGTACGTTGTCGGTGAAGACTCAAGAAGCGCTTGTGGATACCGGGGCTACCCACAACTTCATGAGTCCAAGGGTTGCCAAGTGGCTTGGGCTAAAACCAATTTAGGATGGGAGTTGGTTCACGGCCATGAATGCCGAGGAGCGACCGACGAAGGGAGTCGTCAAGAACGTCGAATTGAGGATCTGCAGATGGACATGGAAGGCCAACTTCAACATTATCGACATGGATGAGCTTGGGTGGTGGGGATGGACTTCATGGAAAATTCGAGCACTACGCTCAATCCATATTACGAGGTGATAGCAGGTAAAGAAGGCCAACCGGAGTGGATGATCCCGTTGGTGTCCAAGGACGGGGCTGACACACGTAAGGGAATTACTGTGTTACAGCCGGACAAGGGATTGACGTTATGCTACGGTGAGCGGCAGATGGGGCCAAAGACCGATGCATTTGATATGCTTGAACTTGATTCATCTTCTTTCTTGATGAGTTCAAGGTGAAGCGCATTCCTACCTTTAAAGGGGATGCAAGGTGGAGTATCTGAAGAAGGTACTAAAGATATATTACACTTTTCTTACCGAGTGGTTTGTTAATACAAGCCAAGGTGGAGATTGTTGATATATGTGTTGTATTTATGTCTCACATCGATTACTCAAAGAAGATTGCAACTTGGCCTTGAGTATATAATACATCTTGTCCCACATTGGTTGCATAGAGGAGATCACTGCTTTCTCCAAGTATATGTAAAATGTCTTGTATTGTGTGTAAGGTTAAGAAAGAAAAGTCATTATTTGAGTAGGAAAACAGTTGAGAGATACACGTGAGGGAGCGTTATAAGTCTGACTTGTATAAAGTGAATTTGAGTTCTCTCATATTTCTTGTGTTTTCTTATTTGATTATCGTGTTCTATATATATTTATCTAGAGCGATTTCGTAACATCTAGGAAATGTCTTTATCTGTTCAAGTAACCAAAATAGTTGCATCATATTAAAGAGGATGATACCTGCCAAAAGCAGAAGAAACAACCCCTTTGATGTGTATAAACTGATCCATGGTATACCATTAACACAACCAGAGGTTGTGTTAATGGTATACCATGGATCACCGTAGTTGTTTGTTAGTCCAATATGAAATTGACAATATCACCGTATACCATGGTTGTTTGTTAGTCCAATATGAAATTGACAAGTAGTTGACTCATGCTGGTAGTAAAGAAAATGAAATATATATAACTTATTGACTAACAATGTGACGGTATGTTGAATTGCTATTTCACGTGCAAAGTACGTGAACTTTACTAATATCTAATATATCTGATCCATGGTATACCATTAACACAACCAGAGGACTTTTGCATGTCGCCGTAGCCTCTCTAATGATGTATGTTACATAGGTTAGTCTCACCTTTTGCCACAATAAGAACCTCCTTGCTACCATTTGCACTTATTTTTGCTTGGAAAAAAAAAAAAAAAGCCAAGAGAATAACACAGCTGTTGTCATGCAATTTGCAGCCACCTTTCTGTTTTGCAATATTTCTAAAATCCGTAATAGGCGAATGTAGTATTGATGCTGTGGTAGCCTGCATATGACAACTATACCTATGAGTGTAAGAATAGCCCAGGTTAACTATATTGTTGCTTTGAAACAATTAATTTTTCCTCAGGCACATGTCTACTATAAAACATCCAACGATTGTGCAGCCTTTCTTGCCAACTATGACAGCAGTGTAGATGCAAATGTCAGCTTTAACGGGAAATCATATTTTCTTCCTGCGTGGTCCGTGAGCATCCTTGCAGATTGTAAAAATGTCATCTTACGTGTGGGAATTAGGTGGCAGTTCGTTAAAGTGGCAACAACTAAAGTAGCGAATGACGCTCTGAGTACGAGGGGTGGGTGCGAGTGGAAGATGGACGTTCAATGGGAAACTCAACGAGTATCCAAATTTCAACAAAAAAAGGCAATGTACGTCATCTTAAAAGATAATGGTTCAAACATACAATGAGACTTGATGGTTAATATAAGCTAAGATAATGGACTTCAGTGTCATTACATGACAGATGATCTTCTAAACACTACCCTATCGATTAGGGACGATTTGTATAACTTGTGAAGTAGTAAATACTTTTTGCCTGTGGTTTAACTACCACCGGTAGAGTCAATTTCACAATTCTGGAAATTCAATTATTTAGAGACGATCGAATTTGTCGATAAAATGTCCATATTTGATCGAGAATAACAATAGTGACAAATGAAGGTATGACAAACAAGATATGGGGTGTGGGACAAATCAAATTTGATCAAGAGTCCTTCATGGACAGCAAGCGGTACACCCTTGTTTCCTGTTTACCGCCAAAAACACAGAACGAAACAAACATAGAGAGACAAAAACCAGTTTCCCCCACGTTCTGTAATTCGCAACTTTGTACTCTAGCCCTTGAATCTATCACCGGTACGTTCCTATCCTCAATAATTCCATCTCTGTTCTCCATTTTCAATACCAACAATTGCTCAAAACAAATCCATACCTTCCACATAAAACAAACATCTATCCTCTGTATATGCACTTGTGTGTCAGTGTGTGTGTGTGTACAGTTGAGGGGAAATATGAGAGGGAATCCACCATTTGTGCTAATTTTGTTTGTAACTCTGATTTTTGGAGGTTATTATTGCGAGCTAGGGTGTTCGGTGATCGTTACGTATGATCACAGAGCACTTGTTATTGATGGAAAGAGGAGGATTTTGCAGTCGGGGTCATTTCACTATCCGCGTACCACGCCTGAAGTGAGTTTATTGTTATTGATGTTGTATGTATTGAGTGTTTCTTGGGGGTTTTGTGAATTTTGCTGTGTGTAATCTGGTGATGTGGATTGTATTTGCTATTGGGTGAATTTTAGATGTGGCCGGAGATTATTAGGAAGTCGAAGGAAGGGGGACTGGACGTGATCGAGACCTATGTTTTCTGGAACTATCATGAGCCTGTCAAGGGAGAGGTAAAAACTTGAGCTTTATGTCCATTCAACATGATGATCAAGATACAGTGCTGAACTATCCTTTTCGAGATTCATACATGTCAAAGTTTTAGTGTCTGGGAACGAGATTTAAATAAAAAGGCATGGGACGGAACTTGGAGGCTTCAAATTGGGCTAACCTCCATTTTGTGCATAAACTGTCCAGCTCCACCCCCCCTCCTTCTCTCTCTCTCTTTATCTACAAGTTTTAGTACCTCCTCTTAAACTTGAGTCCCTTAGACATTTTTGCTTAGTCCACCAAGATATTAGCTAATGTTTGGCAATTGCGAGTATAAGAATGTTGATGTGGGCTCTATTGTTCTGAATTGTTTGGGTCATTGCCATGATGGTGAAATCCTTTGCTTTAGATTGAATCCTGCTTTCCTAGAGTTCCTCATTTTCATGTTTGGACAATTTGATTTTGCCTACTGCTCTTGCTGCTGAATTTGTTCTTCATAAATCCTCAGCATAAAAAAATCATCATTGTGGTGGCAATCCGTGATTCTAATTCTTATTATAAATATCACCTGCTTCCTTTAAGACATTGGATTGATCAAGATGACAATATCATCTTAACAGCATCATACAAAATTACGATAATGTCTGAATATTCGTTCAACTTTTGTAGTACTACTTTGAGGGCAGGTTTGACCTCGTTAAGTTCGTGAGAACAGTTCATGAAGCTGGCCTATATGTGCATCTAAGAATAGGTCCATATGTTTGTGCTGAATGGAACTATGGGTCAGTTTTCCTTATTAACTCCTCTTATTATGCAGCTAGATTTTCCCCTCTTCCCTGAGATTGTATTTTATCAGATTAACAGCATTTGACTTCTTAAGGAGCTTACAGTAATTCGCTCATAACCAGATTAAGCGGAACGAAGTTGAATTCCTTGATTACTGAAGGAGATTACTAGTTGTATAAAAAGATAAATTTTGTTGCGAAGAAAAGGTTAATAGTAACTTTATTATTCTTCAAGGAGGAGTTTTTGAAGCTGTTATGACCTCAACACGATATAGTATATGAAATTCCAGGAAAAAAGAAGAGATGACGAGAATTAAAATGACTCTCGGAGAATGGAGCTACCAAAAACTATATAGATGTGAGCAAGTAACATTATTAAAGAGCATAAAGAAGACAAAATTCTGATATTCATAATTGTTAGCAAGGTGGTTTTCTCCGAAGCTGCAGATTTCTCAGCAATGCGACTTTTTAAGCACTGCAGTGCACTGATTTTGTTGTTTGTATCCACTGCGACCTACTGCACAAGTTCTTATCTTGAGAGCAAACTTATCTTCAATCTAATACGTGGTACACACTTTTCATATCTTTTACCTTGTTTTGGAACAGAGGCTTTCCTCTTTGGTTACATTTTATTCCTGGAGTTCAGTTTCGGACAACCAATGAAATTTTCAAGGTACACTCACTGTTCATGAGATTATCTAATCATGTTCTTTTTTATCACTTTTCTCTGCATTTCTTGTGCCTGGAAATAGTTTCTTCTAAGAAATACAGGAAAAGACAGATTCCTCATAATTCCTAAAACTTGTTTATTTTTCCGCAGAAAGAAATGAATATTTTCCTTGTAAAAGTCGTTAACTTAATGAAGGAGGAGAACCTTTTTGCTTCACAAGGAGGACCAATCATTCTTGCTCAGGTGATGGTTTCCTTTTATCTTCTTCGCAAGTTTGTACCAGACGACTTCTACAAATCTGTTGATATATTTGTTATGATTCAGTTGCTTCAGCTATTTTGTTTATCTATCATCAGACGCTATGAACAACTAAGCAGCAGCAAAGCACTGACTTAGGTTAGGAATTCAGACCTGACTCATTTTAGGCATTACAATGTGCCAAAATTAGGGAAACTTGAAAGGGACACAATAAGGGAAAGCCAATATGTTATCCGTGTATAACTAACCTTCCGCAGACCCTACAACAGTGAAAGCCTCGTACGTGCAACTGTTACAAATTTTAATATAGATCAGATCGGGTATTGGATAGATTTTATGAGAAAATTTTGTCCTTGATTTATTAGATGTCAAATTTCACAGAAGGAAAATGTGGGTTTGTTTCCATCTCCATAACATGATATCCTGTCAGCAACTCCACTTGATAAAAGTAGTAATTGACGCATATCATCTTTAGAATTTGTGGCTACCTACTCGGTAGTAAGTTCCTCTTTTGCAATATATCGAACGGGTATTATGTAGCCTGTGGGCGTCTGAGGAGTCTTAGAATGGTAAAGATAGCAAACATTGTTTGGAGAGTTATCCAGACCTTGTAGCTCATATCAAGATACTACACTTTATAGATATGCGCTGATTACAGGGTTTATCTTTACCTAGTACACAGAACAGCAGTGCTTAACAATGGACAGCTGAGCTTTGGGCCACCTCTTTACAAGTTGAGATACTCGAATAATAAAGTGCATCCTGGATGAGAGTGACTTGGGTATATATAGGGTTAAACACGTAGAAACTGCTAGCAATTCAGTCGGATTTTTCATCACGTGGATTACCGAGATACTTGAAACGAAACGAATTGTCTGTTGTGTTGTTCTGAGGATTCCGTTACATCAGACCACACAAAACAAGGTTGTGCATGAAGTAACTTAACATCTAGCTTTGTTAATGGCTTCAAAGGAATCAAAGGCTATGCAGAATGTTCATAATATTGGCGCTTGTGTTTGTGACCTAATTAATTAGCATTTAGAGTCTGGGAAGGCACCAATCTCAATGGCAGCTCTTTTCCTGTTCATTTATGTCACTTTGTCCTGTTAATCAGTTTCATGTGCTACTTCTCACGCTAACATTACCAGGTAGCCATCACATAGGCTTTTTTAAAATGTCCTAGATAAAGTTGAGGGAAAAAAATATGAAGTTGCATCTGATTTTCGGGTAGATTGCATCTGATTTTGTTCTGTAAATCGGTTGCAGGTTGAAAATGAATATGGAAACGTTGAGGGGTCATATGGAGTTGGTGGCGAGCTATATATCAAATGGGCGGCAGAAACTGCTATAAGTCCTAACACTACTGTTCCTTGGGTGATGTGCGAACAAAGTGATACACCTGATCCCATTGTAAGTATTGAGTTCCTTATTGGTATAACTTCTTGCTCTCCTCTTTGGCATTCGACAAATATGTACTTTATCTTACATTTTAATCATAACACAAAATGCTAGGCTGTTTCATACTACAAATCAAGGTGCTAAGAAGGATGACAAATTCACGTGCATTGTGCAAGAGCATTTGTGAAAAATTCTTCACGATGAGGATTTTACCAACAAGTATTACATGAGTAATGGCAATTATGTGTTTATGCAGTGTAACACGGGAAATAAAACGGGTGCTATTAACTACTAAGACCACGAATGAAAAATCAATAAAGTACAGAAGCCTGAAACTAATGAGATAGGAAGCACTTGAACAATTAAGGTTTGTCTTCTAATTGAACTTATCTTGAGTACTAAAGAGGTTGTCCAAGTGTCCAAAGTTAGAAATGGTGAATTTTTATCATGTGTGAGATGAAGAGATGTCCAGATGTGTTCTAAATTGCAAGACTTGTTTGACATAGGTAAAGAACCTTTCTAGAAGTGTCTATGCTTCCTATGCCATCAAGGCTAATTGCTCAAACTGTATCTCCTATTCTTTTTGTTTTCCTGGTTGTTTTCTTCCTGCTGGAAATTCTTGTTTTGAGCTGCCCCTAAGCTTATGCATCAAGATGAAAGGTATGGGATGTTCTATATTGAGCACAACTTGCAATATTTCATCTTGATTTTGTACTTAAGAAATCTTATATTTTGGATATATCATCCACTATAATGAACAGTAACATGCCAAACATGTAGATAAACACATGTAATGGGTGCTATTGTGATGGGTTCACCCCAAATTCCCCTTCCAAGCCAAAAATGTGGACAGAGAACTACAGTGGATGGTAAAGCTCTGTAATTCTTAAGCTTTGATGAAATGCTTGGAGTATTTCTTTTTTGGTTTTTATCAAAGAAGTGGAGGTGTAGAGCATTTATTTTTTGTTACAGGTTCCTTTCTGTTAATAAACAGCCTGTATAGTTAACTTACCAAATATAGAATACTAATTTCTAGGGAATACTAATTTCTAGGGATTCTTGTCTAGTTCCTAATATAGATCATGTAACCTGTATAAATAGTCTTCTATTCAGATCAATGAGACATGGAATATGAGTATATTTGCTCTCTGAATTGTTTCATGGTATCAGAGCCATTGGCTCGATTTTTCTGGGGTTTTTCTTTTGGGTTCAAGGGTTTTGTTTTTCAATCCCGGAACTGATTTGGTGTCGTCACCAACTCCGGTGACAGTTTAGTCTCACAGCCACCCCAGGGAGGTGCGTACGGTGGTTTCCGGCCAGTCCTCAAAGTTCGGTGGCTGGGTTCCCGGCAAGTGGGTCTCACGCGCCGGTTCTGTCCTTTTCTCACGCGGGACTGATTTTGGTGCCGTCACCAGTTCTGGTGACAGTTGAGTCTCACCACCACCCCAGGGAGGTGCGCACAGTGGTTTCCGGCCATTCCCCAAAGTCCGGTGACTGGGTTCCCTGCGAGTGGGTCTCACGCGCCGGTGAAAGATTCTGTCCTTTTCTCACGCGCCGGCGAGTGGAGGCCCGTGGCTGTTCCGATCAGCATCAGTTTCTTCTTCCGACGTCGCTCTGACGTTTCCGGCCTGTTTCCGGTGGTACTTTCCTGTTCCGATATCTTTTGAAGGTCGTCTTTATCTTGTGTCCTTCGGTACACGGTTTGTGCTTTACTCCAGTTTTATCTACTTATCTTTTGGGTTGTTCTTCGACACTGTGTATTGAACAATGACCGATAATAAGGTTCAAGTAGGTGAGATGGTTCCCGTATTGTCTAAAATTGCTGAAAATAAGCTAAATGGCACTAATTACTTAGATTGGAGCAAAACTGTTAGAATATATATGCGAAGTATCGATAAGGATGATCATTTGAGTAGTGATCCCCCTACTGATGACACCAAGCGATTGTGGTTAAGGGAAGATGCGCGTCTCATTCTACAAATTCGTAATTCCATTGACAGTGAAATTCTTGGCTTGATTAATCCTTGTGAATTTGTGAAAGAACTTATGGATTATCTTGAATTCTTATACTCTGGGAAAGGCAATATATCCCGGATCTATGACGTCTGTAGGGCTTTCTATCGTCCTGAGAAGGAGACTAAAACTCTCACAGCCTTTTTTATGGATTTCAAGAAAACCTATGAGGAATTGAACATGTTGCTGCCTTTTAGTAAAGATATCAAAGTACAGCAGGCTCAAAGGGAACAAATGGCGGCGATGAGCTTTTTGGGTGCCCTTCCACCTGAGTTTGACACTGCTAAATCTCAGATTCTTTCCGGTACTGATATTACCTCTCTTCAAGAGGTGTTTAGTCGAGTGCTCCGCACAGAGTCCACTTTTTCTAATCAGCAAAGCAGTGTCCTTGTTGCTAACAGAGGCAGGGGGAGTGAAGCTGGCAGAATGAATAATAACAGAGGAGACAGAGGAGGTGGAGACCGAGGGGGTCATAATGGAGGAACAAGTGAGATTATGTGTTATTATTGCAAAGAGCCCGGACACACAAAGCGTTACTGTAAGAAATTACAGAATCGCAACCAGAGAGCTCAGACTACCACTGCTACTGTTGCTGCGACTTCCAGTTCATCTCCTGAGAAAACCGTCACAATCTCAGTTGATGAGTATGCCAAATTGTCTCAGCATCAAGAATCAGTTGCTGCTTTTGCTGAGTCAGGTAAAAAGTGTCTCATATCCTCCTCAAACAAATGGGTCATTGATTCTGGTGCCACAGATCATATGACAGGTAATCCCAAAATCTTTTCCAGTTTTCGGTCTCACACAGCTCCATCTCCGGTAACAATAGCTGATGGGTCCCATTATACGATCAAGGGATCCGGGACTGTAAAACCCACTTCTTCTATTACCTTATCTTCTGTACTCAGTTTACCGAGTCTTGCTTTCAATCTGATGTCTGTAAGCCGCCTCACAAAAGACCTTAATTGTTGCATCTCATTTTTTCCTGATCACTGTCTTTTTCAGGATCTTATGACGAAGCAGACTATTGGTAAAGGGCATGTATCTGATGGTCTTTATATTCTGGATGCATGGGTGCCTCGTTCAGTTGCATGTTCTGGAGTTGTGTCTCCATTTGAAGCTCATTGTCTGCTGGGTCGTCCTTATTTGCCGGTGTTGAAGAAGTTGTGTCCTCAATTTCATGATATATCTTCAGTGGATTGTGAGTCGTGTCATTTTGCAAAACATCATCGAAGCTCGCTGAGTCCTAGAGTTAATAAGCGAGTTGAGTTTGCTTTTGAGTTGGTCCATTCTGATGTTTGGGGGCCGTATCCTATTTTGGCTAAATCTGGGTTCAGATATTTTGTTACATTTGTGGATGATTTCTCTAGAATGACTTGGATCTATTTTATGAAAAATCGTTCTGAGGTGTTTGCTCATTTTTCTGCTTTTTGTGCTGAAATCAAGACACAATTTAATGTGCATGTGCATATACTAAGGAGTGATAATGCTAAAGAATATATGTCAGGATCTTTTCAGAATTACATGAACCAACATGGCATCCTTCATCAATCATCTTGTACTGATACTCCTGCTCAGAATGGAGTTGCTGAAAGGAAAAATAGACATCTCCTTGAGACTGCTCGGGCATTGTTATTTCAAATGAAGGTTCCTAAGCCATTTTGGGCAGATGCTATCTCCACAGCTTGTTTTCTGATCAATCGTATGCCCTCCACAGTTCTCCACGGAGATGTTCCTTACAGTGTCCTTTTTCCTACCAAGCCTCTGTTTCCAGTAGAACCACGGATATTTGGGAGTACTTGCTTTGTTCGTGATGTGAGGCCTCATCTTACCAAACTGGATCCTAAAGCCCTTAAATGTGTCTTTTTGGGCTATTCACGTCTTCAGAAGGGATACCGGTGCTACTCTCCTGACCTCCACAAATATTTGGTGTCAACAGATGTTGTCTTTTCTGAGCACAGTCAATTCTTTTCCTCAAAATTTCATTCTAGCAGTAAGGGGGAGGATGATGACTGGTTGATGTATGAGATCTTCCCTTCAGTACCGATTGAGCCAGCAATTTCGGAGGATAGAACCCGTGAGGATGGTCTGTCTGTTCCTGTTTCTGTTCCAGTCGAACCATCTAATGCTACTGATGGTGCTAATTCTGGTGTTGAACAATCAGAGGATGTGAATTGTTTGGGCGAGCAGGCTATTATTCCTTCAGCTCCTGTGAAGCCACCTATTGTTCAAGTCTATTCACGGAGGCGAGAACACCATGATACATGCCCTGCACCAATTCCTTCGTCATCTGATCCGTCATCCAATGATCTTGACTTACCCATTGGTCTTCGTAAAGGTAAACGCCAGTGCACCCTTCCTAAATATCCCATTGCTAATTTCATTTCCTATGATCACTTATCTTCAGCTTCTAGCTCTTTAATTGTTTCTCTAGACTCTGTTTCCATACCAAAGACAGTTAAAGAAGCTCTATCCCATCCGGGTTGGCACAATGCCATGCTTGAAGAGATACAGGCTCTGGATGATAATCATACATGGGATCTTGTCAATTTACCTGAAGGCAAGAAGGCAGTGGGGTGCAAGTGGGTTTATGCTGTTAAATTTAATGCAGATGGCTCAGTAGCTCGACTTAAAGCCAGATTGGTGGCCAAAGGGTTTGCTCAGACGTATGGAGTTGACTACTCTGACACTTTCTCTCCTGTGGCCAAACTCACCTCGGTTCGTTTGTTCATCTCTTTAGCGGCTTCCCAGAATTGGTCTTTACATCAGCTAGATATCAAGAATGCCTTTCTGCATGGTGACCTTGTGGAAGAGGTGTATATGGAGCAACCATCAGGTTTTGTTGCTCAGGGGGAGTATGGCAAGGTATGTCATTTGAAGAAATCTTTGTATGGCTTGAAGCAAAGTCCTCGTGCTTGGTTTGGAAAATTCAGTGAGGTAGCTCAGGAGTTTGGGTTACAGAAGAGCAAGTGTGACCATTCAGTCTTCTACAGAAAGTCCAATGCTGGGGTTATCCTACTTGTTGTTTATGTTGATGATATTGTCATTACAGGAGATGATTGTACAGGAATCACTTCTCTCAAGAAATTTCTACAGACCAAGTTTCATACCAAAGACTTGGGTCAGTTAAAATACTTCTTGGGAATAGAAGTGACTAGGAGCAAGAAGGGAATCTTTCTATCTCAAAGGAAGTATGTTCTAGACCTGCTTGTAGAAACTGGAAAGGCAGGAGCCAAGCCGTGCAACACACCAATGAATCCTAGTGTTCATCTTACAAAGGATGACGGTGACCGCCTTGATGATCCAGAGAAGTATAGAAGATTGGTTGGGAAGTTAAATTATCTCATAGTGACTCGTCCAGACATTGCCTATGCAGTTAGCACTGTTAGTCAATTTATGTCTGAGCCCACTGTTAAACATTGGGCAGCTTTGGAACAGATTCTGTGCTACTTAAAGGGAGCTCCAGGCTTGGGCTTGCTATATAGCAACCATGGACACTCTTACATTGAGTGCTTTTCAGACGCTGATTGGGCTGGATCAAAACTTGATAGAAAGTCCACTACAGGCTACTGTGTTTTTGTTGGTGGGAATCTAGTTTCTTGGAAAAGTAAGAAACAAAGTGTTGTCTCGCGGTCTAGTGCAGAATCAGAGTATAGAGCTATGGCTCAATCCACTTGTGAGGTTATGTGGATTTGTCACCTATTAGAAGAAATCAGTTTGAAGCCTCCCTTACCAGCAAAACTTTGGTGTGATAACCAAGCTGCTCGTCACATAGCCTCAAATCCTGTTTACCATGAGAGGACTAAACATATTGAGGTAGATTGTCACTTCATTCGAGAGAAGATTCAGGAGAATTTGATCTCAACCAGTTATGTGAAGACAGGCGAGCAGTTGGGGGATATTCTCACAAAGTCCTTAAATGGGACTCGGGTTGAGTATCTTGTAACAAGCTGGGCATGATCAATATCTATGCTCCAGCTTGAGGGGGAGTGTTAATAAACAGCCTGTATAGTTAACTTACCAAATATAGAATACTAATTTCTAGGGAATACTAATTTCTAGGGATTCTTGTCTAGTTCCTAATATAGATCATGTAACCTGTATAAATAGTCTTCTATTCAGATCAATGAGACATGGAATATGAGTATATTTGCTCTCTGAATTGTTTCACTTTCATTTGGTTATCCAGTACCTTATCGGCCAGTTGAGGACCTGGCTTTTTCTGTTGCGCGCTTTTTTGAAAAAGGAGGCACTTTTCAGAACTATTATATGGTGAGCTAATAATTTAATCTAATTGTAGTATGATCGTATGCAACTTTGCAAGTATGATCGTATGCAGTGGCATTGCTTTTCAGTTCTGTTATATCCTTGCAGTATTTTGGTGGCACCAACTTTGGACGAACAGCGGGAGGTCCTCTGATTGCAACAAGCTATGACTATGATGCCCCAATAGATGAGTATGGTAAAATTCCTGACATTTGGAGCTTTATTAAGACGTTAAATTTGTTCCCTATATGCGCCCTCGATTATCTAAAGACGTCAATGAACAGGACTGAAGTTCCTTGCGCCTGGTTTGGTTACAGAAGACATTATTCTTCATTTAGCTCTGGCATTCTTATTGCTCTTGTCATGATTTTGCTCAAGCAATATACGTTTCTATGGTTCTCCAGCATGTATTTCCCCCCTTTTTACTAGTACATACTACATACGCCTTTTTTTCTTTGGATGAGTTGGTGCCCGTCTTACCCCTTTCTAAGATGCATCTATTTCTTGTTTTACGTTGTTTTCCGTGTTATTTTACTTTGCTACTGTCTTTTGGAGTAGACGTTACTGTTTTTAGAAATTACCACTCAGGTGAATGAGGCGTAGCTAAGTGATCCGAAAGAACTTGACAACTAGCCCCAGAGTAACACTCAGTGTTCTACAGTTAGTAACTTTACTAGATGCTGTTATATTCTTTATTCTGATAAGTATTTTGATGCAAGGTGACCCATCTGATAATGCAACTGTCCAGAAGTGTATTAACTGTGAGTTGCTGCTTTTAGTTATCAGACAAGTTTGTGAACATTAAGCTTACCGACAGAGCATATAACAGCTCATTCTTGATAGAACTTCCATGCTCTACCTCTGAGAAGGTTCGGTTTGCTACAGCAGTGGGCTGCCACTTAAGTTTAAGGCATCTCTTTTCCTGAAGTTCGGGACCTTTTACTTCTTTGTTTACTATGTTCTCTGTCCTTAACTCTGCAATTCCTTTCATGTTCCTTCATTTGAATATGTAGCTTTCATTCCCATTGAGAGAAAAATGAATTAAAAGGTTTGCTGATTTTGTTTAAAGAACTGTAGGTCCTAAGTTACAATTATCTAAATTTTGTATGGCTGCTACTCATCCCCACTTGGTCAATGGGCCACATCTTAACATGCCGAATTACCAATTTTTTTGTCCACAACTTTCTGTAAAGCACTCATTTAACAGATAATTCCTTCATAGTAAGTAAGAATTCAGTGACGCCGGGTGGCGCTTTCTGCATTTATGTAGTATGGCATCATCAGGTACTTGGGATTCAGTGTCACATATAACCTAGGCGAGGATAGAGATGACTCATATGCGTAGATTTTGCTGGAACATGATCATTTCTGTAGGTACTTCTCAAAGAGGTGCGATGATCAATGTGAAAAACAATATAAGAATCCATTGATTTGTTGTTAGTTAACAACTTTGCTTCATCATTCCTGAACTGTGTGCAATTTGCTGCGCATTCTAAGAAGAGTGTATCTGTGCAGGTTTTACGAGGCGGCCAAAGTGGGGTCACCTTCGAGACCTGCACAAGTCAATAAAGCATTGTGAAGATTATTTGGTCAATGCAGACCCAACTCAGCAGTCACTTGGTACGAATTTAGAGGTATGTGTACCTGGTGAATGTCAATATTGAGCATTTCGTTAAAGCTCTGAAGTCTTAATCTTGCACAGTGATTGTGTATATCTTGGAAAAGTCATATTTAATGGATGGGACATGAAGAAAGCTCTTTGCACTTTGTTCAAGAGGAAGGGGAAAGATGAACGAGGAAACTAAGAACTTTAAAGATTAGAAGTAGTAGGAAATTGACAAAATTATTCTGTTGAATGAGTTGCGCCACTTTTTGGACCCGTTATATTGCATTGCTTTGACAGCTTGATCCCTGTTGGAGCTTTCTGCCCTTTTACTGCTTTTTGACCTTTAGGTTTTGGGAACTTGCAGTGTTTCCTGGCCACCATTGAGAAGGCAATTGCAGCCCAAAAGTTATAATTCATATATGGATGTTAGGATTCTGATTAGAACACAATTTTGTATGTTTAAATCACAGGTGTGGAATTGACAGATCAATAATGTCATGCACATAAATTGTCATGCTCAGGCACTATAATAAACTCTTTCAAGTGCTACAAATTAACGAAAAATGAGTTTCTGCTCTCGTTCTTGAATCCATTTCTTACTTTCTGTTTGAAACAATTAATTTTTCCTCAGGCACATGTCTACTATAAAACATCCAACGATTGTGCAGCCTTTCTTGCCAACTATGACAGCAGTGTAGATGCAAATGTCAGCTTTAACGGGAATTCATATTTTCTTCCTGCGTGGTCCGTGAGCATCCTTCCAGATTGTAAAAATGTCATTTTCAACACAGCAAAGGTAGATGTTCATAAATTTTATGTGGAAAATTTTTTTTGCTGCCCAATGTCTGTGGAGGTCATCTTCGATTTCTTTTTGTATACATGTCTATATTCTCTTTCCAAACATATTAAGTGTATTCATTTGTTATCGTGCATATCAAGAAGTTAACATAGCTATGGCGTTGTGTTGCTAATTTGGGCTGTTTTGCTATATGTGGCCTTGATCCCTTCCACTACTGTCTTGCTAAGTTTCTGACTGCATTTATTATACTCAAAGGTTGTGTCACAACGAACTGTTGGCGATGTCGCACTGGCTCGTAATACCAGCGTGAGTGAGTTGTCATTGGCGTCATCTAAGTGGAGTTGGTACAAAGAAGAAGTTGGTGTTTGGAGTAACAATTCATTTGTGGCATCGAGTTTACTGGAGCAGATCAATACAACGAAGGACATAAGCGACTTCCTATGGTACACAACAAGGTAACTCATTTGACAGAAGTTATGTGTATAGCTAACCTGTTTCTTTAATTGAATGCCTGATATATACCTCTGAGGGCAAATGCGTATGCAAATCCATTAGATGTTGGTGCTCAATCAAGTAATCCTTTCCTGAAACTTGATGCACCATATCATAGTAGTGGCTTTTCGCAGGGATTTGACTGGCTTTTTGTGTCTCCTCAGTTGTTTAAGGCTTTCTAGGTCCTATCACTTTTGGTACTGAGGCATGATAGTCATTGTTGGGCATTCTTTACCAGAGTGAGCTTTTCGCGTAACTGGTTGTTTAATGTGGTATCAGAACACTGATTTAGCAAGGTTTTGGGTTCAATCTTCTCCTTATATCTGGTCTCTTTGTATACTTGCATGGTCATGCACCCCATCATGTTTGTATCCAGGTCTGCAACTTTGAATTCGTTTTATCCGGTTAGCCCCTGAAGGGGACCTACAAACCCATGAAATACGTTGTTTTTGCCCGTCTTCTGACTTAAGGTGGTATAGCGGTTCAGTTCAGCAAGGTCTTAGGTTCAAATTTCCGGCTTGCATTTGGTCACCCTTATGTTTGTGCCCTGGTGTCCATTTTAGTAGTTTTCTACACTAGTGTGCATCTAGAACCAGATTATACAGCTAAAACCTTGCTCTTACCTTTTTATGGCAGTATAAATGTGGATGAGAACATGAAGCATGGTCGAGAAAGCGAAGGAATTTTGCTTATCGAGAGCTTGGGACATGCAGCTCTTGTTTTCGTAAACAAGAAACTTGTAGGTAAGCATCCTTTCAGATTCATTAGGATGACGTTTAGCTTCTTTGTATGTCAACTTTGTTGTATTCAATGACTAGTGTGTTTCAAAGGAACATGATAAAGCCCTCTGACAGATGCTTACAAGAAACTTGTCTTCAGTGTAAGAGTGAAGTGCAAGAAGCTTGGCCTATTAATGCGTTGGTACTTTTCATCAGGAGATGTGGAAGCTTTGAACATTAAGAATGCTTAGATTACTTAAATTTTGCATCAGAATCTTTAGGCTGTGAAGTCTGGTACAACTTCACAGCCTTTTTTTTCATGATAGACTGTTATCACAAGGCCTTTACCTGATTACTTCGGTGATATGGAAACATGAGGAAAGAAATAATCACGCACATACACGTGACCAAACATGGCATTACATAATTTTCCGTTAGCCTACATCCAGAGAAAGAGGAGGAAGATAATCGCATGTTTCTTGACAGATTCGGTTATGCAGAGGTGGGTTTTATATTAGTTAGGTGCTTTTTCGTCGCCTCTAGAAGAGAGGAGGAAGGCAAAGATCGACATTGAACCCATTGTGTTTTTTCTTTTTTTGGCCCGGTGTTCAAGGATTAAAAGAGCTTCGAAGTAGAGGAGTTCCCTGTAGCTAAGCTTAAGGCTTATGGTGGCAGATGATGACTGATGCGCTAGTGACTAATTATTACTCTACTTCCTTATATTTGAAATTATCAAGCCTTTTTAAAAGTTAATTAAGTTCCATAGCTATTATTACTTTCCTGCATTGCTGCGTAACTGACTCATAATCGCCAAGTTTTTTATCAAAAGCACAGCAGAGAACCTTGTTCAGTTTAGCTCTGTACTTTCCACACCCTCACTTTTCTGATATTCTTCGAATAAATGGCAATATCTTCTGGATAAAATGCAACTTTTGACTATTCCACAGCAATTTTGCCCAATACCTGTATGTCATGCACATATAGATTGATATAAATTCTATTTCAATTGCTTGCAGGATTTGGTTATGGTAATCATGATATACCAGACTTCTTATTCAGTAAGAAAATTAGTCTGAACTATGGAAGTAATACGCTGGACGTGTTGAGTATGATGATTGGTTTGCAGGTAAAAGATTTTTTTACTAACAGTATTTTGGCTGATTGCTGACACATAGGGGCACTTGCACAGCAAAATCAGACTACCAGATTGTAAGCCTGCCCTACAGAATTCTTGTTACATGAGCTCTGCCCTTTATGGATTATTTTCTCTCTTCCCACTTATGGTACATATAGTTGAGGTGAAAGGAGATAATCAGAAGAACCTAGAAAATCAACCCCTTCCGGGAGAAATAGTTGCAAACCTAACTGCCTCAGTCATATTTTTTGTGGCATCACTTATTTAGTGATAGTTTTATACTCAAAACTTGTTGCGCCATTTATCTAAAAATCTGCATCCATTAGCTATATCAGCTGGAGGAAGTTGTATTCACATGGTCCATCCTACAATATGGATTCTAATTAGGTATTGCTTATAGATGAGTAGCTATTCATCTGTAACAATCAAATACAATGGTATAGCTGCAAGGAAATAGATTTATTTCAGTTTGAAATGAGAAAGTATTCATACATATTATAGGAACAAACATACACTCGCATTATGTAGTCCGGAGATTAACTTGTCACACACAAGCATGCAATAGTACATCATGAGAGAAAAGCATCTCCTGATTTTCCTAAAAAATTTCACCGTAAAACGGCTAAGAGTTTTCTAGCCCAAGAAATGTTGGGATTTTTCAGTTATGCTGTCTGAGTTTTTACAAAGAGCTTCTACTTCCTCGAAGGTCTACTAACATTTTTTAGTGTTAAATATGTGCTCCTCCAGAACTATGGGCCATGGTTCGATATTGCTGGGGCAGGGATTTTTTCAGTCATTCTTGGTGATCTTAAGAATGGCAAAAAGAATCTTTCTTCTTCAGAATGGACCTATCAGGTTAGAAGATAAACTTTGATCATACCAAGTTACAATCTGGCATATTATTCAACTGCAAGCAGACTCAATGTATAGCCCATGATGTGTTCATCTAAAACTGTATGAGTTGCTATTTTCTCAAGATTTTGGTATGATGAAAAAGCACTTTACCCGTTTAACTGATTTTGCCTCTTACTTGAATTTACTGGGCAAAATTTACCGAAACCATCCAATTTGACTGAATTCTTAGGCGGGAGTGTTTCGATCACCCAATACATTTTTTAATGACAAAGAAACCCCTCCCAACCAAGAAAATATTTCTTTCTCCTTCTCCTTCATCAACAACCACAACCGGCCTCCACAAGCAGTCCAAAACCATCAACATGACTGCAGCTACACTCACCCAGCCCGCAATTGTCGCCAATCACCGACCACCTATGCCAACCAGAAACCCACCTCCAATATGTACATGCATCGATCTACGCGGTCATGCCAGTTGGCTAATTAGACCTATGTACCAGTTTGCTAATTAGACCCATTTCTAACCTGCATTATGATTGATAATCGTCTGTCCTTTGGAATACGGATATGCTTTGCAATTTTCATGTTGAACATGGAGACTGGGATGGGGATGGGAAGAGATGTCTTTCATCTTTTCTCTTGGGAAGTTCTTTAGCATCATCTTTTTCTGGAACATATTTAATATTTTCTTTGTGCTCAGGTGGGACTTAAAGGCGAATACCTTGGACTAGATAAGATGAGTCTTGCAAACAGTTCAGTATGGATTCAGGGGAGTGCCTTACCAACTAATCAGAGTTTGATATGGTATAAGGTATGTGTATGTGGTAGCATGTCATACTTCTGCAGAGAGAACTATGACTTGAAACAAAACAAAAAAAAAAGAACAGTTCTCTGTTGCTTGCACTCTCTTGTGATGGGACGCCGCCATCTAGCGCAATGTTAGTTATTCCATGTGTTAGTTACGTGTTCGAGCACATCAGTGGTTGTTCAGAACTTTGATCAGCGCTTGCTCAATGCTGTTCTTTGGACCTCATAAATGATTTATTTTTTTGTTGTAGAATTTTCTTTTCGGAGACCTTCAGTGCTCCCTTCAGAATGCAGTGGATGTGCCTTTGCGAGTACCAAATCATCCTTGGTGCTAACTGTCAATAAAACTTACCGTCCCCGTTATTTACTACCCACCATCCATCTTACATGTATAACATTACTTCACACATAAAATACATAGAGAAGGATTAAAGGAATTACATCCAGAGCCTGTACTTCAGCATATGGGTTGCTGGTTGCTATTGTATCATTACAGCCATTATGTTTTGAATACATCCAAAACCAGAAACTAACGCTGTACATTTCAGTAATGTGCAATCTAAGTCTACAAGAGTAGTTCAGCCCAATTTGTGCTTGAATTTCCAAATCACATTTTTGTGCACGGTTACTATGTTCAGAACATGAAACTCGGTCCAAACTCTAATGATTTTTAATCGGAAGGTGGTATCAATTTGAACATTCTATTTATTGTATCAGGCTACATTCCTTGCTCCTGAAGGGTCGGGCCCCTTAATGTTGAATCTTGCTAGCATGGGAAAGGGACAAGCATGGGTTAATGGGCAAGGTATAGGTCGGTATTGGCCTGCCTATATATCGCCATCAACTGGTTGCGTTGATACTTGTGACTACAGGGGAACCTATGAGCCATTTAAATGTCTGAAGAAGTGTGGTCAACCTGCTCAAACATTGTAAGTAGAAACATATGCAAGGTTCTAATTTGTATCCTGCTGTTGTTTGAATGCAGTTTTTCTCCTTAAATTAGTCAAATTAGGGCTTATTATGTGCTTGATCATGTAACTAGTTGAATCTAGAGATCAGTTGGTTGATAAATTCCTTCAAGGTGATTCTTCAAAGCTTTTTCGAAATTCCATAGGACAAATTCACTTTCATGACTGAAAAATGATCCGCATTTTTTTTCTTATGGTACTTTCCTTTTTCTTACAAATTGGATCTTACGTGATAATGAGGATCAAGATCATCACTCCCAGAGCTTATGCTAATCTTCTTGCTTTACTTGTACATACCACTATTGATTTGAGGAGAACACTGTCCAGGTATCATATACCACGCTCTTGGGTACATCCTGGTCAGAACCTTCTTGTTCTCCATGAAGAGCTTGGTGGTGACCCTTCAAAAGTTTCTGTGCTGACACAAACTGGGAAAGAGGTATGCGCACACGTGTCAGAGGCTGATCCTCCACAAGCGGATTCCTGGAAACCATACTCAGATGTCAAGTCTCAAGGTCCTGAAGTTCGATTGGCGTGTGAACAAGGATGGCATATTGCATCAATTCACTTTGCTAGCTTTGGAAGACCTGAAGGAGATTGTGGCTCATTCAGTCCAGGGAGTTGTCATGCCAACGTATTGTCGATTGTTCAGAGGGTAACAACTATCTTCCTTGCTCGTTCATAAATTGAAAACCAGCAAACCACATTTTTTAGCCAGGATGTAGATAAAACTCGTGTTAAGTACATCTTTTTGCAAACTCAGGGTTTGCAATGTATTGACCAGCCACATTGAAAGAACTTTGATTTTGCACTTGATCAAAAAAGCAATGGGCTGAAATTATGAGCTAAAGGACTCACGATTCTCGGCAACCTTCTATCCTTGAGAAGCTTTACAAAAAAAAATTCTAAA
Organism: Escallonia rubra; assembly: GCA_033065855.1. Taxonomy (NCBI): domain Eukaryota; kingdom Viridiplantae; phylum Streptophyta; class Magnoliopsida; order Escalloniales; family Escalloniaceae; genus Escallonia; species Escallonia rubra. The sequence goes on along the minus strand of JAVXUO010003179.1, from coordinate 66,516 downwards.
TGTTGGCAATGTCAGATCAAAGTGACAGTTCCCATCCATGGAGCTTCAATTCTTGTGCATGGTACATTGCTGCATTTGTTAACTCTCCATTTTAGGGATGAGATATTTAGACACTTAATGCTCGTTTTACTTCACTTTCATCATTAACTCTCTATATGATTTACTAGCTTTTTAAAATCACTTGTGATTTCTTAGCCTCTTTATATACTGATGTCCTCTAACAATTGTGGGAATATGACATTGTAGGCTTGTCTGGGCAAGCAAGGATGTTCAATTCCCCTCTCTATGGCTGACCTTGGAGACCCATGTCCTGGAATGCTGAAAAGCCTGGCTGTTGAAGCTCTCTGTAGTGCTTGAAGTTCCAGTCTTTGCTGCCTATGATATGATTTTAGATCGATGAATTCATGAAAAATCTTACCACTGTCATGCTGTTCCAAAAAGGAGGGCTTATACGAAAGAGCAGAGTTTAGCATCTTGTCTACGTGCAAGAGCTTGCTTCTAGAATCTGTGTGGGGTTTTGCATCCTCACTACCATTATCTTCCTGATTTGTAAACACAGTAACTTAGCAAATCAAATCGATCGATATTTTTCTGGTAGTGATTTCTTTCCGAGAACTTCAATTTAGGCAATCAAGAACGTTACTTGTTCCAGATTTTGATGTTTAAACTGATGCCTTGAGAACAAAATATAGTGCAAGAGAGTCGAAAAACGCCACATGTTTGGTATTATTACGCCAAAACCCAATGGATGTATGACACCGTGCGAAATGATCCAGATACCACATATCATCAATCTGCTCCGATTGATTGGTCCGACTTGAAAATGTTGAATTCGATATGTAGTTATTTCTTTGAATATCGACTTTAAATAAAGTAAAACGAAATTCTTCCTTTCATGGTATCTTTGCAGCAGTTGATAGCCATGAACTTCAATGTAATGCTTACGATTCAATATTTGGTGTCGATTTGTTTCCTTACTGCCCATGAATATAAGAACAAATGTCGGAATCTCACTCTTCAGTTTTTGCAAGACACTGTCAAAACAGAACTATCATTGTGTGCATGTATGGATCCCAAAGTGTTTCCCTCTTATGCTCAGAAATTCTATTGAATCGGCAGAAGAAACCAATTTATACATAACTTAGGTTTTACTGGATCAGAATATAACATACATCATAACTTATGCCTGATCCCAGTTTACGTAGGAAGAGGTACCAAGTCATTTCATCAACTTGAGACGTAAGACATCAATGAAATCGTGGAACAAGGAGTATCTTCCCGATATGCTCGCTGCTTTCCATGAGCTTGTGAGCCTCGGCTGCTTCAGATAACGGTACATATTTATACACCACAGGTTTCACTTTGCCAGCCGTGATTGCCAGCCAAACATTCTTCTCCACATCACTCACAATTTGAGCTTTGTTTTCTAGACTTCTGTTGCGTAAACCAGCCGCTGCACGAGGAGGGCGGGGAGAGAGAGAGAGAGAGAGAGTCAGAACTTGGTATTAAAGCATAGTATTGTACCGATTCAAAAGCTATAATACCTTTGAGGTAAAACTATCATTGTGCACCAGAAAGATCATATTAGCGGACGATTGAGGTAAAACCATCGTAGCAAGAATGTATAGTGAATGCCAGAATATTATTGTCCCATCCTATGGGACCTTAACCCAGTGAGGCACAAAACCCCGATAAACGCTTGTAATACACATAATTCTTTTTGCATTTAATGCTCGATGAACTAGACTTTCCCCTTTTGTTTTTGAGACTAGGCTTTAGCAACCAGATCATTTGCCAGTCAAGTTGGATCCCAGAGTTTTTTCCTTGGATACCTCTCATTGCGCTTATCATCCTAACTATCCATCAAAGGTTTCAGCAGGCATTGGTGGTCATGTTATATTACCTCACCAAAATATGAGTTGGTGAGGTAATATAACATGACCTCACCAACTCATATTTTGCTAGTCAAGAAATCGTTCTCTTACATCTCATATAGCGACAATTAATAGTCGTTAAATGTATATAATGACTTTAATTCAGTGATGTTAAAAAAATGAGACTAATAATTGTCGCTGAAAGTGTTAGTAAAAAAATCACTATACGTATTTATCGACTATTAATTGCCACAATCCGGTTAGCTGCCAAAGTTCAAATCCTAACACAGTCTTGAAAGTCCCCTCTTGCTGAATGCCCGGTTTCTCTGTCATGGTTTAACCTTAAATGTGAATGAACCACTAAAACTCACTTCTGTCTTATTCTCCGCAAGTCCACTTGTTCAATTCCTATGTACTTTTCGACTTACAACCTTGGATGGATCTTCGCAGATGAGATTCAATTTATGTTTCCTTTTCTACCGACAACCATGGCTCAATCTCCACCATTGAGATCGAAGGCATCGAGTAAGGTAATTTTTGTAATCAAATCCGAATATTGTAAGTCAATTATGATATCGATTTGAGAAATTAGGGCTTTTTTTCTTCTTATGTTTTGCCTATCTTTAATTTCCCTCTGCTATACGAGCCAAATCAAGCTCAGCTCATTTAACTTTGCCCAGAACGAGCTTGAGCACAGATGTGAAGCTCATGTTTCCTCTCGCATGCCTATTCAACACAATATCTCCCAAATGTTGAGAAGAATGGGGAACACCTCTGAATCCACTTGCGAGGAATAATTAAGCTAGCTAGAAAAATGGTTTTACTGATGGAATTGTGATCAACCCTCTCACTTTTGTTTGGGTGGAGAATAGCACTAGCAGATGCAGCCATTGTTATGGCCCTTCCAAGTTCACAAAATACAGTGCCGCCATCCCCCTCGCCAACAGCCTCAACACAGCTCATCAGATCTGAATATGGTTCGTCTCTCCACTTAATTATAATCGATTGGGATCTACCTTACCACCATATCTCTCATGCCAGACAAGGACAACACCTACCACATCTATCATCTTTGGCATTACCAAACATGAGATCTACCCATTGTTTGACACGTGATTCCCTCACACTCAAATTTCACATACACATTCTATCTTTTATCCTTTATCGCCTTATGATGGGACATAAGTCCGGATGGGTTAACCAAAATTGCCTCTACACACTTGTAATTGCTTCATAAAAGTTCCTAACAGCCTCATTTTTATCTCATCCTCGCGTACTAGTCATTTTGCAGTGCACCATAGACAATTTGTTTTTTGTGACACACATATTTATTTTTCCGATATATAAGGATAAATTATGCACGGCATCTCCGAGGTTTACTCTAAATAAACACGGCTCCGCCTATCTTTTCATATTACACTCCACTTTCCGAAGTTTGTATCCGCATTTCATAGGGCTACACAAATATGACGAAACCTGACTCCGTTTAGAGATTCTCTAACAAACCATTTATCCTTTTTTAATAACCAAACTACCCTTCCTTCGTTGAGTTAAAACCAAGCTTGTCCTTTTCGGTTTTTAAACATCAAAATAATATTTGAGAATTTAAATTGTACAACCAACAATGCAGGTTGTACAACAAATAATGCAGGAACAATTTACATTGTAAGCTCTATCATCAACCAAACGCAACAACTTTGCTGCTAAAGCCATCCATCCCACCGGAATTAGCACCACGGCCACCAAGCCTATGCCGGCAACACCCTCGACCAATCGCGACCCATCAACGACCATCACACTGCCTTGCACCACCACCTACTGACAGGCCACCCCTGCAACCACCACGGGCCACCACCCGGTAACACCATCTTGCAATACCACAGGCAACGCCCCACCTGGTGCGGCATCCCGAAGATACCCACCAACGGCCACCAAAACCCATCACCAGACCACCAAATCGTTGTGGTCGTCGATCTGTATGATATGTGTGGCGGTGTGGTGTAAAGCTGCAGGTGGTTGCGGATCGGTGTGACGTGTGCGCGTGAGAAAGAGATGGGTAGTGGAGACCACACTGCCCCGCCGTGAGCTCAACCCACATATAAATCCAGCCCACCCACAACCACCCACGGCCATCCCGGCACACCCACAACCACCACGGCCACCAATCACAAAATCCAAGGGCCACCCACGCATCCCGTCTCGAGTCAATAACTCACCAATGGCCACCATACTGCCTCGCCACGGCCCAACAACGCCGACCCATCCACATCTAAATGCGGTCCACCCACGACCACCCACGGCCATCTCGTCACACCTTCGACCACCAATCACAAAACCAGGATACCTTGCTCCTTGGTTACTCTGGCCCCAAGATCAAGGGTTCAAGACCTGGTGGAAAGAGGGAGAGGAAGAGAAACCCAAGATCAAGGGTTTAACATCTTTGTTTGGATATGAGCAGTATGTATAAGATCAAAGTTTTGATTATCTTTGCAGAAGAAACACATTTATGAATTTACCTTCTCTCTTTTTAGCATCTGCCTGATCTTTTAAAATTTCTTTAGTGCTAAAGGACCTTTTCCTCTTATTATCTTCCTTTCTCCTGTGGACCCCCCCCCCCCCCCCCCACCCCCACACATATATAGACATAAGTGTATAATATGTATGTACTAGTTTGTAAAAGTGGCCTACTTCAGTTCTTTATTTGATGTTCAATGTTTCAGACCAAATCCTGCATGGCCACCGCCTTCTAATTTCCTTCCTGTATTGCCTGAAAGAATTAAAGATATATCCGTGAAAAACTGGAATCCCATTGCTGGATCTGGTCCAGTACCTTGGCTCCAAGCACCTAGTTTGTTCAATGCTTCTAGTGCTCAGTCTGAACTGCATCCAAAGACGCCTTTTGAAGTTGAGATACCAGGTGGCATTGACAGGCTTCTTGCCAGTGAGCGATTATCTGCCTCTAGCTTGGATAAAAAGAAAAAAGAGGATTCTTCGGAAAGATTAGTGAATGGAAGCCTGAAGGGTACACCAGCAACAGTTGAGAATGGGACCACTGGTATATATATTCTGCTGTATTGTTCATATGTTGATATTCTAACCAAAAAGGTTGTCACTTACCCCAATGAGACCATTTTTTGCAGTAATCAACTGTGAGGGGCAACCTGAGCCAAGTATAAAAGTTCATCAGCAATCGCCATTCATAAAGGATGAAACTTCTACTCCTCATTTTAGTCTGGCTTTGACATCTCTATCAAAGAATGAAACAAATGATCAAAGTAAGGTTTCTGGGAGTTATGCATAACGAGGTCATCCTCCCCTGCCAGTTGGGAAGCAACTTAGTCACAATGGAACTTTTTCGTCTGGTGAAACTCAAGTACGCAATGGAAGGCCTCGAGCAGATTCACGAGGACGAAATCATTTACTTCCGCGGTACTGGCCCAGGATAACTGATCAGGAGCTACAGAAACTCTTTGGAGAGTATCCTCTTGTATGATATTGCTTTTTGGTTGATTTGTTAGACATGAATTTTCTCTGGACTTGTTCATTTATTCTGATTCTGCAGGCTTATTTGTCCATTATATACATAGCCGCACTCTGAAAGTAATGCTATATAGGCCTTTAGAGGTTTAATTACTCAAAGTCTCATTAAGTATCATATGCAATCAACTCGTTCTTTCAAATTGTTTCTCATTATCAATAAAAGTTAAGGAACACACAAGCTACGAGGTTGATTTCGCTATATCCACTAGATAATTTCATCAGCAATTGGCTATAATAACTCGTGTCTTTAATTAACTCAATCCCCCAAATGGACAAACTTTCTTTAGGATTATTTATTACATATATTTGCGATTGTGCAGTGAGTAACATTGCTTTACCTTAACCACTGGTTAGTTCAAACTCTGTTATTACTCCTTTGTTTGAGAAGATGTTAAGTGCTAGTGATGCTGGGAGGATTGGGCGTTTGGTGCTACCAAAAAATTGTGCAGAGGTGAGTCTTTATTCTTTGAGTGGTTAAACTCTCTCTCTCTCTCTCTCCCCCTCTCCCTCCCTCCCCCTCCCTCTCTGTAATTTGTATGATTACGTCGATGTAATTACACAAAGTATGACTACATAAGGTTGGTTGCATGAATCCTGTTTGTGTGTGGAAATGCACTATTGATTTTGATGTGTTATACTAGGTACATGTTGTGGTGCAATGCTTAAAATTTCACTAAGTAACCTATTATGCCATGCTATATCACGTGTAAGATGCCCGAATTGTTGATTTCTCGCATGTCTTCTTCTGATGATTAAGTACTTCTGCCTGCGCTTATGTGGAAATCTGATATTTTCTTTTGCAAGTGTATCTTACATGGATTTAAAAAAGGTTAAACATGACTAGGAGGGAGGTGGGGGGCTTGGGCAACTCCACCCTTAATTGCTTGAAATATGGGTATATTACTATCGTGCTTCGTCGTACAAATGAAGAAATAGTTCATTATTCCATGTTATCATTGTTTAATTATTTAATCAGGTGAAATCTGTCATAGGTTTTGTTGTGATTGCTTGTATGACTGTCTTTGCATGAGACTTGCTAACTTATACAGTGTTTTATGATGATTGTGCTTGTATGTTTTTTGTTCCTGATAGACTTCCATAAACAGGCCTATTTTCCTCCAATCTCTCAGGCGGAAGGAGTACCTCTCGTAGTGCAAGATTTGAAAGGGAAAGAATGGGTTTTCAATTCCGGTTCTGGCCCAATAACAATAGCAGAATGTACGTTTTGGAGGGGGTTACTCCTTGTATACAGTCGATGCAATTACAAGCTGGTGACGTAGGTAACTGACCCTTTACCTTGTTACGACAACCCTGATTATCATTCTGTTCTTCATTTTGTTTCTAGTCCTTTCCGGGTTAAGGCCGTCTTTTGCTTTTGGTTCAGTGGTTCTTCATCCAACATCTAGCTTAGGTTGGCAGCCGTGGTTATTCATCAACAAGTTTGATTTCATTTTCTCTACCTTGTCCTTTCCGACCACTACTTTTAGTACTTTGCCCCATAATACGTTGGTTGAATAATATGCCTATAGTTTTGTTTTCACGAATCCCCCAGTGTGCTAAGTACAAAACTACTCCAGTACCTTTTGTTGCTTTCTAGTGTTGTACGTTGTTGTTTTTCCCCTCTACAAAGTGGTCGTTTCACGTCTACTTCTGAGCTTGGGCTTACTATGAGTTCTCTTAGTTTGAGACATATGCTTCTGTTTTTTCAGTGACATTCAGTAGGTTAGAGCCAGAAGGAAAATTAGTTATGGGATTTTGAAAGGCTTCTGTTGTGCCTCCGTCAGATCAGGTTTGGTTGTATCATATTCAGTTGCTTATTATAATGAGCACAGTAGCCATTCCAGTTTTCTTGCAAGTGCTTCTCCTGTTCATTCTCATGTCACTGTAATGATTGATGTTTTGATTAATTGAACTGTATATGAAAGGTTATGCAAAATGTTCTCATCCTAAACCCTTACAAGTAAAAGCTGAAATTGTGTTAACAAGGAACAAATGAGGTGGAATTTCCTGGTTTTTCAGTTTTTCCCCTTTGGAACTAGCTGTGTGATGCTACTAAAGGAATTTCTACCGTAATATCGCCTAGTTTTAGTAAGCCTTCAAGTAAGGTGGGACTCGGTGCATATGGCAATGATTCATCGATTACTTGAGAATATTTCTGAAAGCTTCAGAAACTGCTCAAGTCCCAAATGAGCAAAATTTGCGATTTGTATGCACTTTCCTATTGGAGTTTGGATGTCGTTTAACATCTAAGTTTGGATGGCTTTGCGTTAGATAGTGCAGGATCAAGTGGCATATAGTGAGTTTTACTTATAATTTTTCATTATCCCCAGGGCAATGAAACAGTTAATACTGGTAATGGAGTTTCAATTCACGGGGATGTTAATACAAGAACTGCTAACTCTGGTGAGGTGATTTCGATCTATCGCCATTCAAAAGTGAGCTCAAAACCCTCCAGCTTTCTTCCAGTCAACCAGGCTACTGTCGCAGATCCGTCAAGAACAGTGTCTGAAGTTAATAAATCCGGCTATATAGCAGCAGATGTATTTGATGCTCAACCTGCTTTTCGTACTAAAAGGAAGAACAGCACCTTGGGTTCAAAGAGTAAACGCCTAAGAATTGAGAATGGGGACATGATAGAGCTGAAGCTGACATGGGAACAAGCTCAAGGATTGCTACGCCCACCTCCTAACCATGCCCCGAGTGTAATGGTGATTGAAGGCTTTGAATTTGAGGAGTACGAGGTACCAATCTCTATATCAATGATGTCAAAGAATTGAATTGAGCATTTTCTTTCTCTATGGTTGTTTTAGCAGCATACTGTTCCCCATGAGCAGTAAAGTATTCTTGCTTGAATCCTGAGATTAGCATTTAGTACTTGACGTAGAATCTCCTTATTTAAGGTTATAGCTCTTTCTGAATTTATTACTCATGTCAAAATACGCCTTGGATTAGCAATTAGTAATGGTAAAAAAACTCTGATCTACTTCCTAGGGAAATCATACTTTAGCTGTTTGCAATAAGCCATTATTTGTTTTTAATAAGGCAGGCTTAATGAACATTTGTGTATCTTGGAAGGAAGCGTTCCAAGTTTGAGGTTATGAAAAATTAAAATTGAGGGCACTCGAGGTCAATAGGATTTGCGAGATGTTATACTGCTACTATTTTCCAAAATTACGATTTCTCTTTGAGATTGTGTGGGCAGATATAGATGTATGTGTATATGTATGTATGTATGTACGTGCATTGTTTGCATTCAGCCCCCAAGTGGTAAGGGCCTGAAGCACAAGAACACATGCACATGCACATGCAATGTCTGCCAAACTGTAAAGCGACGTTTCCGAACCCAGATGTTGCGGCGTGAAAAGAGACAATCAGTCAAAGGAGCGGAAACTGCATGCCAAAAGCTGCAGCAGCCACAGCTGCTTGAAGTTCCAGACGATGACATCCAGCTGTTGGATAGTGACACGGATAACAGCAATCCTAGTGTTTCGATTGCAGCCGATGAAGGTTCTGACAATGACCTGAGTAAGAGAAAGTCCTCTACTTCGCCTTTTAAAGGTCAAATTGACCTGAATATCCAACCGGAGCAGGAAGAAGAGCCCTCGCCTGTTTCAAATTCTGGTAGCATGTTGAGGGAGCTCTACGACGCCACTGAGAGGTATTTCAGACAGCAGCCGTTGCCAAGCTCCGGTGGTAGCAAAAACATAGTAGGGAACGGCACCCCTGTAGGCAGCAGTCATCAGAACTCCGATCGCGACCGTCCTGTAACTTTATCTGTTAAACCGCCCGCATCCGCATCAGCCTCTGGCAGATAAAAGAAAAAAGGCCATTCGAGCAGGAAAGCAAGCAAGTGTAGCTATTGTTGTACATTCAAATGCACAGGCATCGCACTCCTTCAGGTCCGTACATATTGAAAAGCTGGAGGCAGGAGCTATCGTACAAAACCAATCATATTGCTGGTTAACGTGCTATATTCTCGTCCTCTCTGCTCTCTGCTACTGACTTTACAGTGATATAACTGGATGCAGCATGCATAAGTAACGGAGGACAAGTTCATAATGCAATGGAAGTGGGTGGTAGGTTGAAGCGATTTCATTTCCCCGTAGTAGCTCACCTCGCCGATTAGGAGAGAACCTGGTCATGAACCATTGAACTTTGAGGTAAATTTCAGCTTTGTCGCTGGATTCCTTTGTGTCAATTTGGTCATTGCATTCTCTAAAAGCTGGCCTATTAAGTCATTCTGTTAAGATCTGTCAATATGAGCACCGAGCACCTTTAGATGCTCAAGTGTCTCGAGCAAGCCTAGGTTAGGTACATTTGTGTAACTCTGTTCCCAACCTCATTCCTTTCGTTGCCTTTTTTTTTTTTTGGTGGTGGGGGGTAAAATAGAAGAATAGTATTGATAAATTAAGGTTATTGATAAATTAAGGTTACAAAGTGGAAAATGTCGTGGCATTCCGTGACTTTGTATAATATATCTTACATTTCAGTCCAACCTTATGTAACATGCGGAGGCCCTAAAGGTTATAAATAACACCTAGCAAATCAAAACACAAACAACGTAAATATGAAAACAAAATCATTACATTGAGAAGGACAATTAGAACTGCACGAATCAAAGTATGTATTCGACCATCAACAGAATCACAGCACAAAGACAAAATTCAATTAACCTTGCATGATTCACAATTTTTCACAGTATTTCCAAAACGAAAGCACGTTGCCGTTAGACCGGGCAACAAGCCAACTAGCGCAAAAAATAACCACCCATCAATACCATTGTTGCTATAGATGTATATAAAAAATGATCACTATATGAACGGCTTGTATGATGTTTTTACTATCAGATTCCAGCATAGACGCGATAAGGAAGAACACAAGCAGGCCAAGTTTGTGTCTTATATTGGCCACCTCTTATCTTTGCTCGATGATCCCTTTGGTCGTCGAGGACACCTTTTACTTTTCGTACGATTTCGGTTGAATTCCTCTATGTATTACCTGTATTTGTATTTTTTAGATTTACGTTGTTTTCGTTTTTGTTTACTATGATGTTTTTTTGTTCCCTTTAAGCTTTTGCATATTACTTAAAGTTAGTCTGAAGTGTAGAATATGCTCTGCTTCAGGTTAATTGTAATGTGTAGGCTTAGAGGTATTTTATTCATTTGTGACCTACAAGAGTATACGAATGTTTTTGACATCCTCTTGTTTTTGCGCTGCGATCCCTTTGGTTATCGAGTTCACCTTCGATTTTCGTAGGGCTACGTAATCGTACTTCCTCATTGTAATCTTTGTATTTTTAATTTTTGTTTGCATCGGTTTTATTTGTTGTTGTTGTTTATAATCTGTAGGCCTACGCATATTACTTTAAGTTAGGCTGAAGTGTAGGATATGCTCTGCTTCAGTTTAATTGTAATTAGTTTACGGTCTATAGGTTAGTGGTTTAATTTCTTGTATACTCTGAGTCACGAAAATGTCGTGACCTTTTCAGCCGTTTGGCAAAACCTTGTAATCGCTTCAAAGCGCTTTAATTTCAATGTTATTCTCATCTTTATAAAAAAAAAAGAGTATACGAATGAGTCACGAAAATGTCGTGACCTTTATATGCCGTTGGGGAAACTGTGTAACCTTTTAATTATCAATGCTATTCTCTTATTAACAAAAAAAAAGTTATAAATAACACCTAGCAAATCAAAGATAAAAACAATGTAAATATGAAAACAAAAAAAGTTATAAATAACACCTAGCTATGCTTTTGTTTTTGGCTAGGTGTGAACGTTATCCTATATCCTATATGCTTTTGTTTTTGGTTAAGGGTAGATGTTCGTTCTTTTCTCGGCTATAAATAAAAGAGGAATCAGACAAGAGGGTCTTGGTAACACCATTTAGAATTCCTAATTTTCTGGGCCTCTTCTACAAAATATATAGTTTCTTCATGCGTAACCAGCTGTTAGGCATTCTGCTTATAAAAAAATGAGGCAAGTTGTACAATAGTAAATTACTTAAGTCAAACTTCGGAGAAAGCTTTGATCTGCTCATCTTTCTCAATGGTTCAAAGGTGTTCCCAACCTATCTTGGTCGGACCCAAGAGTCCACTAGGGGTCCTATTTCGCGCGTACACGTCGACACATTATACGGTCAATTTTTCAACGCATCGAGCCGGTCAAAGTGTGCGCCCAAATCACGTGTGTTTTTCGCTCTGCACGCCTCGTGCGCGACTTATCATAAATTATTTCATGTCAGCGTGACTCACGGTAGCACGTTTGTCACGTTGCGACCATCGAACATTGTTTCACCCAAAAATATCGGTCGACGGCGCAACTAGAGACAATGGGTCAAGAGGTTGAGGCCTTGGCCAACCCTATGGGATCGGCATTGGCCTCCCCAAGGGGTTGGCCTTGGCCATCCCCCCAAGATTTGGCCTTAGGCCTTCCCCAAGTCACCCACTCCCCGTGCAATGTCCATTTTCGCACTTTCTTCGCTACGTATGCCTCGTGTGTGACTTTGGCACCTTGTTCATTACGTGGGTGCAACTCACGGCATCATACTCGGCGTACCTCGACCACCCAACTCCTCGTTGTCCACCAAACACCAACTGTCGGCGTGCCCAAAGATCACCAAAAAAGGGGAAGTGGACTTGGCCTCCCCTTTGAGGGATGGCCTCGGCCACCCCCTAGGGTCGGCCTCGGCCTCCCCAAGGGGGTCGGCCTCGGCCTTCCCCCAAAGTTCGGCCTTCGGCCTCCCCTTCCACGCGCACTTGTCTTCACGGGGTTTTGCGTCTTCGCGATGCTCACCAATGCTTGCACACCAACCTCGCGACGTCCATCATCCTTCATCCACGGCCGCGCACCACCTTCGCGATGCCCGTCGCCCAAAGTTGGGTGCTACCACCGAGGAACCTTTCGCCGACGGCCGCATACCACCGTCACCAACTTTGTCATTACTAAAGATCGCATTTATCATTTTGGTATAACATACACACTTAATTGGCTCACACCCCCGTCTCCAGGACACTCGACCCGCGCCCGTGCACCGTTGAGTGTCTCAGAGACATTATCAAAACCCTAACTTGGAGAAGGAAAATTACTAAAGATGCTTCGTTTTTTTTTCTTCAATTTTGACAATTAGTTTTAGAAATAGGGCTGTGTTTGCAAACGCCTTTTCAAGAGTTTTGGGTTTGATTTTGAGACCCCCACCCCCTCCCACCGCCATAGCCACCCCCTATTGCCTGCAGGCGGCCACTGTAGCCTTGTTAGCCAGCCACTACCTGCCGAGGACCACCGCCGGTCACCGGCAACCACCGCCACCACAAACTACTATCAAAGAAAAAATTCAAAAATAAAATCTGGATAATCAAACACCTATTTATTTTTGTAAAAAAATAAAAATTAAACTGGTTTTTATTTTTGATTTTTAAAAACAGAAAACCAAAACTGGAATTGATTTCAAACGCTGCCAAAAGAATGATGAGTAAGGTTATGTGTGAAGAGTATCCTATATTCTCTCGTTGGTACCAAATCTTGCCATGCTTTTTTTGTGGGTCTCGTGTTTGTTATGCATGTGTTTGTGAATATAGGTGTGTGCACGAGAGACACTGTGTGTGGGTATGTGTGAGACACTGTGTGCGTGTCTGTGTATATTTTGTGGGTCTTTGTGTGTGTGACTGTGTGTTATGCGTGTGTCACTGTGTGCGGCAGCATGCATGTCTATGTATGTGTGTGTCTTTGTGTGTGTGTGTGTGTGTGAGAGAGAGAGAGAGAGAGAGAGAGAGTGAGAGAGAGGAAGGGGGGGCAATGTGTGTGCATGGGTATGCGTATGTGTGTGTGACGGTGAAAATGTGTGTGGGTTGGGGGAGTATCTGTGTGAGACGGAGAGGGACAAGAGAGAGAGGGAGGGAGAGAGAGAGAGAGAGAGAGAGAGAGAGAGAGAGAGAGGGGAGGGAAAAGAGAGAAAAAAGGGAAATTTATAGACAAGCATAAAAAAGATCAATAAATCCCTGAGTAACCTAACGCCGTCAAGATTAATTTGACGGAATGGCCTGATTGAAACGAATTTCAAAGTTTAGTGGTTACTATGATACAAATCAATGTCCAGTAACCAAAGTGGAATTTGCCTAATAGTATAGTGGTCAACCGCGTAGTTAACTCTAAATTGATTGCCAAATTGCTCTGTTTGATTGAGTGTTCATTTTCAAGTTTTTTCTTCTCCAGTTTTATAAAAAACACGTTTGACACACAATTTTTCAATTTTTTTTTCCAGTTTTTAAAACAAGACTGTTTTTTAAAACTCTCGTTTAAGGTTTTGGGTTTTCAATTTTGATTTTTATTTTGAGACTACCACCACCACCCCCTTCCACCGCTACGGCCACCGCCTGCCGAAGGTCACCACTGGCGGCCACTGCAGCCCCGTTGGCCGACCACTGCCTGCCGCTGACCACCGGCGGCCACAGCCACGCCCCACCACCGCCACCCCCCACCACCGTTACCCCCCACCACCGCCACCGCAAACTATTACCAAAGAAAAAAATCAAAATAAAAACTAGATAATCAAACATAAAAAAAAATTAAAAAAAAACTTCAAATAAAAACTAGGTAATCAAACACCTATTTGTTTTTGTAAAAAATAAAAATTAAATTGGTTTTTATTTTTGATTTTTGCAAACAGAAAACTAAAACTGGAAGTGATTTCAAACGCTACCAAAAAAATGATGGGTAGTGTTGTGTGTGAAGAGTATCTTATATCCTCTCGTTGGTACCAAATCTTGCCATGCTTTTGTTTTTGGTTATAGCCTTATGGGTAACCGCCCACCCTTGATCCCCTAACGTTATCTCCCTTTTAAAATCTCACATTCTTAGAGAATGTCTTTGGATGAAGTATTTCACGTGGGGATTTTATTTTGACATGACATTTGAAATTTCTTGTAAGGAATTCATTGTTTCTAACGAAAAGTTTGGGACTTCAATTGAAATAATTAATTTAGACTAGTTTTGTTTCCAACCTATCTTAGTCGGACCCAATGGCCATCTAGGGGTCCCGCTTCGCGCAAACACGTCGATATTGTCAACAGTCAATTTTCCAACGCATCGAACCGGTCAGCCCGCGCACGCTCAAGTCACGTGCGTTTTTCGCTTCGCGCGCCTCGTGCGACTTAGGCATAATTTATTTCACATTGACGTCACTCATGCTAGTGCGATCGTCACGTCGAGACCACCCGAACACCCATTTCACCAAAAATGTCGACCGACGGCGCAACTGGAGCAACGGGGTCAAGGGGCAAAGGCCTTAGCCAACCCCATGGGGTCGGCCTCGGCCTCCCCCAAGGCCATGGGGTCGGCCTCGGCCTCCCATGGGGGGTTGGCCTTGGCCATCCTCCCCCGGTTCTTCACTTTTCGCGTAAAGTCTTTTTCGCACTTTCTTTGCTTCGTACGCTTCGTATGTGACTTTGAAACCTTGTTCGTCACGTGGATACGATTTATGTCGACACGCTCGTTGCAACGCATCTTCCGGATTCATCATTGCCCATCAGAACACCTACCGTCGGCACGCCCGAAGTTCACTGAAAAGGGGAGTGGCCTTAGCCTCCCTTCATGGGAGTTGGTCATTGGCCTTGGCCATCCCCTAGGGTCGGCCTCGGCCTCCCCTAGGGGTTGGCCTCAGCCTCCCCAAGGGTGGTGGCCTTGGCCTTTCCCCCAATGTTTGGCCTATGGCCTCCCCTCTCGCGCGCACTTGTTTTCTCGAGTCTTTGTACCTCCGCGATGTTTACGGACGTTCGTACGTCAACCTCGTGACGTCCGTCGTGCATCAACTTTGTGACGCCCGTCGCCCGTGATAGCGCACCGCTCCCGCGATGCCCGTCGCCCAAAGTCGCGTACTACAACCAAATGACCCGTCGCCGACGACCGTATACCATCACTCCCAACTTTGTCATTACTACATGTTGCATTCATTATTTTGTTATCACAGGCACACCCAACTAACATCCCGTCTTCGGGACACCCGACGTGCCCCCTGCACTAAGTATTGCTCCGTGACGTTCGTTGTCGCGCCCGGGCGCCATTAGGGCTATATACGAACTGAGTTCGAGCCGAACATGGGTGTGTTCGAACTCGGTTCGTTTAAGTTTCGGCATGTTCGAGCTCGACTCGAGTTCGTCAAGAGCTAAAATATTTTTGTTCGAACTCGGCTCGAATTCGTGACGGTAAAACTCGAGCTCGGCTCATTCAACTCGTTTAACAATACGAGCCGAACTCGAGTTCGGAAACTCGGCTCGTATTCGTGTTCAATTTCAATAAAATCCCTAAATTTACTCAAAATCCCCAAATCGTTCAAGCAATCAAGCTATTTTCCAATAATAAGTCAAAAACAAGAACGGAGATACAGAGGGATGCAAAATAAAAAATACTGTAAAACAAAATCTCGATCGATCGGCGATGAATCTTTATGAATCAGCTCCCTCTTCAAGCCCTTGGCTTTGCGGCTTGGCAGTTCGAAAACATGCTTGAATCAGGCGACGCATGTTGAATCCGGCGTCGGGCGATGACGGTGGCAAAGATGGATAACATGATTACCGACTGTAAAGAGAGAGAAAGAGAGAGAAGGAGAGAGACGGGGGGGCTGTGTGCGACGATCTGTATGTGCGACGTATGTGTGAGAGATCGAGAGATGGGGCTGTTGTAGGATCTATGTGTGAGAGTAAGAGTGAGAGAATGAGACAGCAGACGGGGAGATAGAGACGAAGGAGAGGATGCGGCTGTGAATCTGAAGATATGAGAGATTTAGGTTTAGGTTCAGACTTTTAGTTTATATATAGCTAGGGTTTCATGTTGGGCTTCATAAATTAAATTTACGGGTTGGGCTCGTGTTGGGCTTCATAAATTAACTTTAGGGGTTGGGCTCTATTTTTATAAGTGGGCTTGGGGTTTTGGGCTATTTAATTTTAAGGCCTGGCCTCCAGGTTTAAATTTAAATTTATATAGTTTATGTAAATATTAATTCTTAAATATATTATAATTAATTTATTAATTAGACGAGCATTTCGCGAACAAGTTTGTGAACATTTTGGAATGTTCATGTTCGGCTCGTTTAATAAACTAACCCTAAAAATTTGTTCATGTTCGGTTCGTATATTATAAGAACGAACATGAACGAGTTTTTAAGAGAACGAACCACGAGCCGTTCGTGAACAGCTCGGTTCATTTACAGCCCTAGGCGCCATCCTCATGATACATGCCCCCGCACCAAGTATTGCTCCGCGACGTTCCTCGCCACGCCCGGGCGCCATCCTCGTGCCCCGGCACCAAGTATTGTTCCGCGATGTTCGTCGTCGCGCCCGGGCGCCATCCTCATGATACATGCCCCGGCACTAAGTATTACTCCGCGACGACGAACGTCTCAATCATAGGGAGGCTTCGGCCCTATGATTGAGACCTAGTGGGAGGCTTCGGCCCAACGAACGTCTCAATCATAGGGAGGCTTCGGCCCTATGATGGCTATAACCTTATAGCCATCGACGTCTCAATCACAGGGGGCTACGGCACGAGGACCCCTCGCCACAGACTCCGAGCACTGAGCTGCGACTATGTCCACTCATGTTACTGTCGATCGTCGACACCACCAAGACAATGACCCATGGGTCACTCCGGGACGGGAGCAGGTCCTCGGAGGGCATCGCGCCTAGTCCGCCTGGCAGTTGGCTACAGGGGCAACCCTTACCGCTGTCAGGTTCTCTACGCGTCTTTTGACGCACCTAGTGGGATTCAGTATGGGCTTGGATCGGTGGCTGGGGCAACATGCTTACTCTGATCATACTACCGCGGTGTGGTCAGTCTTCTCAGACAGGTAAAGCGACGCTGTGCGAGGCAGGCAACGTGAATTTAGGAACCGGCAGTCCAAAGGAGAACCAATATTTTGGGACCCCTTGGTGACGTGTCACTCCCAGGGGATAACATGTGGCACTTTATGACATAAGCACATTGTTTCCTATAAATAGTGAACCTTACAACTCAAAAAGGGACTTTTGGTTTTTCTTACATAAATCACTTTCTCACTCTAGAATTTGAGAGCTCTTGGATTCTAGTGAGAGAAACATAACTTTGGACCGTAGCATTGGACTTCGACTCGAACTCTGACTTGGACTGTCGACTGCCGGCCTTGTTCGTCTCAGCCTTGCCTTTGCAGCCCTGCCACTCCTCACGGCCTGTCTGGGAAGCCTTGGTCTCAGCCTTACTCCGTCCTTGCTGTCTCCAACTTTGCATACTTGGAAGCTGACATGGACTGCAGCCTTTGTGGCACCTCCACGTAGATACGAACTCACTTTCATTGGCATCAAACTATTTTTTTTGTCAAATCTTCACAATGAAGTCTTCCTCGTTCTGTGGGTTGTGGGCTTCGTAAATTTTCTGTTACTTCTAACTATCATTTCAATGTTTCATTTTTTTTTTCCCCAGAATTATTTTACAGAAATGAGGCTCTGCCTTTGTTTGTTCTTATTTACTATAATTCCTTTATTACGTTATTTATATTGGTTTATGCAAAACAAGTTAAGAAATTGTTTTTCCTGTTTTTATGTAGATTCCACGAGATGTAATATAAATTTGTGTTTCATAGTTCGTATTTAAAAATGTTATTTCCATCCTTGATATATTTTTATTATCTTTTTTGTTACTAAAAATACGTATCAGTGACAATTATAAATTATTTAACAACAAAAAGGATGTTACCTAACACATATAAGGGCTCATATTACTTTATGTCAACGGTAAATAGAAGAATGAAAATACATTCAAAGCAACGTTCACAACAAAAAAATATTATCCAAAGAATGAACTTTTTAAATCTTAAGGGGGCGTACGTTTACATTTTTCTGTTTTTGTTTTTGTAATGATGATGAAAAAAATACTCTTTTTCGTGTACTTTTATTTTTTCTGGTTCCGTTTTGGATAAAATATCCAAACAGTGACGAATAATGGTGAAAACACCCGTCCCAGCCTACATACAACGGTGAAGCAGCCGGTTCCTGCCGTCTCCGAAAGAAGCAGCCACCATTCCGTGACCGGAGAGAACGATTTCCCCTCGCCTGCACAACTCGACAAGGTTTTGATTATCTCTCGCTTTTTTACTCTGTGTACATTTGTTCTGCTTTTTCTTCTTCGATTTTCAATGTTTGGACCTTAGAATGGAGTCCAAACCCAGGTGGGTATATATGCCTGCCAAGTGTTCGATGAAAGGCGTGACTGCCTTTTGAGCGTCCTTAGCAAGCATGGCGTAACCATGGCAGTAGTTTTGCATCGTGTGAGGTTGTGCATGGGAGCTGTATATTGAGTGTGTAAGGGTTGTTGGAAATTCCTTGCTGTGTAAGTGTTACAGTGGAATGGGTTTGTATGTGTTTTAGAGTGTGAAGCCAAGAAAGCTTTATGGGTTTGTGGTCGTGGCAGCCATGGCTGCCAAGAGAAAGAGGGAAGCTTAGGCAGCCATAAGACTGCCGTGTGACAGAGGGAGTGAGATGTGAGTGCTGTGTATATTTAGGTGTGAATCGTGTATGTCTTGGTTAACTTAAACGGGTTTTCTGCAAACTAAACAAATAGCAAAAAGGATACTCAGAGTTTGAGTAGAAATTGCAGACAGGATACTGAACGAGACAACCCAAAAAGAACCTCTTGAAACTAAGAAGAAACGTAATATAAAGGCCCTACTAAATCCACAGCAGTTTTACGTGAATCGTGTATCGTGTATGTCCTTGTTACATTTCTAGAGCCTCCGACAGTTTCCCATATTCAGTTAATCCCACGATTTGTAGAGAGAGAGAGAGAGAGAGAGAGGAACAATTTGTCCTTGTCCGCTGACAAGATATAGAGTGCAGCCTGTGATGTACCACAAAGAACATGGTAGTGGGTTGCCTGCCTCCATAACAACAAAGAGCTCACCTTTCTGAAATGGCTCTCCCAGCCTTAACATGAGATCAATCAGTTCCCTAGCTTTGTTAGGAGCTTGTCTTTGCCATCTTCTCTGTATGATGTGATGAGACTCATTCCCTGGATTATTATTGGGGTTATGTCGTCAGTACTATACATGCAAAGTAGCTAAAGGCTACACAATAACGTTAAGATTAACTACTATACATGCAAAGTAACTACATGACTTGAATTCGGAAAAATGTGAGGTTTTTAATAATGTCTATGTGCATAATTGTAGATGTCCGAAGGGTTTCAGAACAACGAGAAAAGCGACGAAGCTTTGTGGCCTATGCGAGTTGAGACGATATTTATCAACCTAATGGCAGAGTTAAAAAAGAAACATCCCAATCAGTCTTCCAACTTTAAGGATAAACAATGGGAGCAGATTGAGAATGACATGTTGACGATAACTGGCATATGGTTCAAACGGACACAACTGAAGTCGAAGCACGCTAGGTTGCGTGCTAGGTATTGCGAGTTTACCAAGTTGCGGAACCACACTGGGTTTGGATGGGAACACGCAACCCAGACTTGCACTGCTTCAGACGACGTTTGGGATAACTACCTAATGGTATTGTACTCATCTTAACTATACATTATACTCCCCTTAACTATATACGTATAACACACCAAGTTTTACAATGTTCTTGATATAGGCGAACAAAGGGGCTAGCCAATTCCGTGAGAAGGGATGTGCAAATTACGACAATCTGGTCCTGATTTTCGCGGAGTCTACGGCAACCGGTAAACTTGCACGCTCTTCAATGCAGCGACCGTTGACTAGTGCTGAGGAGATGGAAAAATACAATGAATACGTTGGAGGTTCTAGTAAGAGGGGAGTTGCTATTGAGATTGACGATGATATTCCTGATACATCTATGGGGACAAAATGTAGGTCAGATGGTACCCCCGTCAACGCGCGTTCTGGCAAGGAGTCCAAATCCGTGAAAATGGATATCGCGCTTGATGCGTGGACGGAGTGCTCCAAGGCCAAAGCACAGAAATATCAGGTTGAGGTAACCTCTAAATTCCAACAAGAGCACAACGTCGATGATGTGTACAGCATCGACAAGTGCCTGGATGAGCTCGATCAAATTCCGGACGTTCCTGGAGAGCAATACGCGGCTGCAATTGAGCGTCTTCAAGAGAGGGATACCCATATCATGTTCATTCGAATCGCCGATTTTTGCTGCTTGCAGTGGTTGGCGTCTTTGGTTCCTTAGGAACTGTATTCGGTTATGATGAACTGTGTTCTCAGAACTCAATGCTATGTGTGGGTTTTCTGCTAATTCTATTCGCTCAACATTTGTGTTGGGCAAGTCCACTGTTGTGTATCAGTGGCAATTTTGGAATCATCAATGTGGTAGACTATGGTTTTTATTTTATATTAACGTTGACTATTTGAAATATATGTAATTTTCTATCTTATATTAGCGTGCATGTATGTGTAAACTGCTGCTTGACAAATATTTTGTTCAACAGGTTATTGCAGTTAACATTTGCATAATTATTATACTGCAATGTCAACCTCGCAAGCCAATGCTGCATGGCGTAATGGTGACACGTCATCATCAGATGATGACCTTCATGACATTTACATGTTAGAGGAATTAGAACGTAGACGTGCAGCATTAGATAGGGTCCCAAAGCCTATGTATACGTCTATACTCAGTGGGAGTCTCCCGGTGAAGAATTATTGAATGGTCATCCGGCTATGATGTATAATGTAATGAGGATGTATCCGGATGCATTTAGAACATTGGCAGCGACTCTTAGGGATAATGGATGGCTTAGAGATGACACACACACTCACATTGGTGTTGAAGAGGCGTTGGGCATTTTCTTGAATTGTGTTAGTCACACAGAACGAATGCGGCAATTGTGTGAACGGTTTCAACGCTCACTTAATACCATACGCCGAACCATTAAATGTGTTGCTCGGGCTTTGGGTTATCTAGGAATGTTAATCATAAAGCCGCAGGCTACGGAGGGCGTCGATCTGCATATACTAAACAGTTCGAAGTACTACCCATACTTCAAGGTACCGGCTTCAGTTAAGGCTATGTTGTTCGTAAATTAGATTAGTGTTGAACCGCTGACTAACGTGATTTAATCTGGCCTTATTTCTATAGGATTGCATTGGGGCAATTGACGGTTCAATTATGGCTGCTGTTGTACCCAAGTCGAAAATGAATGCATCTCATTCAAGGAAAGGGAATATATCCCAGAACGTGATGGTCGCCTGTAACTTCAACATGATGTTCACATTTGTCCATGTGGGATGGGAGGAAAGTGCGAATGATTCAAGAGTTCATGCAGAAGTTATCACATCATCAGATGTTGATTTCCCTCGGCCCTCTCCGAGTAAGTAAATGAGTTACCGCTTCATGATTGTATTCTCATTAGATAGGAGTTCAAACTTCAAATTTTATTTTGAAGACGATACATCGATTTTGGTTCGCAGATAAGTACTATGTGGTCGATAGTGGATACAGTAATGTGGATGGTTATTTAGGCCCATATTGTGGCAAGCGCTACCACCTTCACGACTTTGAGGGACCAAGGAATGCACCTAGAGGACCTAGGGAAATGTTTAACTACAAACACGTATCTTTGCGTAATGTTATTGAACGATGCTTTGGAGTTCTAAAGGCCAGGTTTCCAATTTTAAGGTTAATGTCGAACTACAACCTGACCAGGCAACACAGTATCGTCAACGCTTATTTTGTTCTGCACAACTTCATCCGTCTAAATACACCAGACGACCCTCTCTTCAATGAGTTCATGGCAGAAGGAAGGCGAGTACATGGAGATGAGGCATCTGTTTTCGAAACTCCCGACTTGTCTCGGGCAGCGTGTAACCGCACGAACAATTTCAGGGATGGGTTGGCGGATCATATATGGAGGGATCATGTTGCAACAAATAATAGTCAGAGCCATGGGTGATTGTTGGTTTATATCTACGTAATGTTCGTCAATGTATTATGACAATGCTGTTTAGACTTGGATTTTTTGTCTTGCTCTTTAACAATTTATGTATAAGGTTTTTATTCATGGCCTTGTGTGTCACGCTTCTGTGGTAATAATTAATTATATTCACGTTGTAATATGCTTATCAACACGATGATAAACTTATTAAAAGTTCTTTTCTATTTGTTTCCCATATTTACATTCTTTTTGTGTACAAATAGTGTAGGGTTAAAATAGAAAGATTTTGTGTACAAAATAGTGTAGAAAAATTTAAACATACGGGATTGATTCAGAAAAAGTTGGGGAAAACGAAAATGAAAATGATAAACGTACAAAAAAATTGAAAAAAGTAAATACGGAAAAAAGTAAAAGTACACAATATGATTTTAGAACTGAATACTAAATTCTGGAAAACAAAAGCAGAATACAAAAAACGGAAAAAAATTTCCCCTAAGAGTTTTGAAATGGGAATGAAATAATTTGAAAATGATGGAATTCTTGAGATAATCCATCCAAAGACTCTCTAAGGTAGTTGTTGGTCCTCCTCTTGAAACGGGTAACTTATCTTGTACTCGCGCCACACACATAATTATTACCATCTCACGTTTCTCTCTGACAAGCGCCACGTTTTTTGAGGAATCAGACTATATAGTCACGTTTCTCTTTGACAAGGGCCAGTGATTAGAATAACTAATTGCTAACCCCTTTCTACAGAATATATTAGTATATTTTTGCAAGTTGTAATAAGCTGTTCGGCATTTTGCTTTTAAAAAGATGAGGCCATTAGTTGTACAACGTCAGTAAATTGCGCAAGTCCATCTTCAGAGAAAGCTTTGACGCGTGCTCATCCTGTCTTAATGCTTCAGACCTGTAGATCAGAAGACAAGGAGTGAGTGAAAGATGGAGCTTCAACATTTCAGCCATCCGCATCCATTGTTCTTCAGGGAATTCATACCAAACGAGGAGGAGGAGGAGGAGGAGGATGATGAAGTGGAGGAGGAGGAGGAGGAGGAGGAGGATGATGACGATGACGATGACGATGATGATGAGGAGGAGGAGGACGCTTGTCGCTGCAAAGGGTGTTCGGAAGTAATCTCTGGTGCCTCCTACGGATGTAGCCAGTGTAACTTCTTCCTTCATAAATTATGCGCAGAACTACCCAAGGTGATAGAACACCCCATACACCCAGAACACCCTCTTACTCTTATAGTGCAATGCTATTGCCTGTGCAATGTCTGCGACAACGATTGGCAAAACTTCGCCTACGGATGTTCCGACTGCAATTTCGACATGGACATAATATGTGCTTCTGCGATGGAGCGCAAGATTGATCATCCGAGTCACAAACATCCGTTAACCCCAGTGCGGAGGACAGCTTTGCAACTCTGTGATGCTTGCGGCCAAAAACATGAAGGCACGTGGTATCAATGCACCACTTGCGTCCATTTCTGGATCCATCGGGACTGTGCTTCATTGCCAACCACAATTGAACGCAGTGATCACAAACACCCTCTCACACTCAGCTATACTCTTCCATCTCAATATGCTACGTTTTATCCCGATTGTGACATATGCCGCCAGAGATTGCGCCGATTTTATTGGGTTTACTATTGCGGGAAATGCCGATATTTCACCCATGTCACATGTGCACCATCAAAGATTGAGCCTCGCATGTCCATCCATCCAACTGGTAAGTTCTCTGACTTTTCACATCACTTTCTCTGGTATTTCTTACATTTTAGGGAACTCAAAGTTCTAGAGCATCCCTGGTCAGCGACGTGAGTTGTATTCTGCCACGAATTTGGCAGAGTTGTGCAAATGACAAAACCTCCTCCCTTACCTTCCCCCAATTAACCTCAAACTCGCTCGGAGATTCTCCAGCTGAGTTTAACCTGCAAAATTGGCGAGCTAAATAGCGCCAATAATGTTGACGACCACAGAAACATTCGATACAGATTAGCTCCCTACGTTCTGTATTTTGACCAGGTTCACAAGCTTATTTAACTTCATGCTTTTCTGTGTGCACGCTGGGACAGTAATTGAAGATCATGACTCGGATCGGCTTTACCTGCCACCTGACGACATCAAATCTATCAATGCAATACAATTACTTCTCAGACGGCTGGGACTGGGAAAGAACGAGAGAGCAACAAAACTCAACCATTTTAGTCACGACCATCCATTAATCCTTTTTGATGTGCGAACCGCAGAAAGTGAGTCATGTCCAGGGGAAAACTTCAAGAATGATGACATACTATGTGAAGCCTGTGTTAAACCTATTTTTTCACCCTTTTATAAATGTTCTCAATGCGATTTCATTCTACACAAATGTTGTGCGGAATTACCTACGGAGGTGCAGAGCCCATTTCACCCACAACACCGGCTCGTCATCCTCCCAAAATCCCCTGAATTGTTGGGCTTTTTTTGCTGTCGAGGTTGTGGTCTTTATTGCAACGGGTTTGCCTACGGTTGTGTGGACTGCAACTTCTACCTCGATGTCAATTGTGGTTCTTTACCAAGCACGATTAAGCATGAAGCTCACAGGGATCACCTCCTCCATATGGAAGAATCACAACAATACGAGGATCGGTGCACCGCATGTTCTTATTGGTTTGGATATAAGGCGCTTTTTTTTCGCTGTGGTAGTGATACTTGTGATTTCAATTTACACGCCATTTGTTCTCTATTTCCACGCGCCCTTAGGCACAAGTATGATGAACACCCCTTAATCCTAACCTATTCCCCTGTTGAAGACCGTGAAGCTGATAAATATTACTGTGAGATTTGCGAGGAAGAAATGAATCCGAGACAATGGTTTTATCATTGTGTGGATTGTGATCAGTCTATGCATCCTCGTTGTGCTTTGGATGACAAGTATCCAAATGTCAAGTTTAGGGACATCCTTAATGTTGAATCTCATCGACACCCTCTATCTTTTACTCGATTCGTATCCCTAACTACCCAGTGCAGCCATTGTAGTCGGTTTCTATTTGCAAGCCACTTAATATGTACAAACGTTCCATGTCCAGGCACCTTTAAATGTACAAAGTGCAATTATAAATTGTGTGTAGGATGTGCTTGTGATCTAGCTAAGAAGTAATGTCATCGTCCAACCCTCTTTTCTTTTCGGGAACAGTTTATTTTCATCCAGTGTAAAATAAGGTTTGAAAATGTTTGTCCAGGGTTTTGCCTTGTGGTACCTATTGTTATGGAGAAATCTATGTACAGTTGGTATTTTTATAGTCGAATATGAATATTGTAGTCGGTTATGATCTCAATTTGAGAAATTAGGGCTTTTTAAATAAAATTTTGCCAAATTTTCATTTCCCTCTCCTATACGAGCCAAATCTAGCTTAGCTTGTTAACTTTGCCGAGCATGAGTTTGAGTACAGATTTATAGGAATACAAGCCCAACACAGTCATTCCTTAGTTATACAAACTCGAACAAGTCCTAACAAGCCGAGTACACGCTCATTTGTAGCCGATTTAATAGTAACGGTGTAAAATGAAGATTTAGAGACTTGAGTTGAAATAACTAGTCAAAACTATTTTTTTTTTTTAATCAAATCTTCATCTTGAAGTCTTCCTCATTTTATGGGTTGTGGGCTCCCGAAATTTTCTGTTATTTGTAACTGACATTTCATTAACAAAAATGAGGCCTCGTCTTTGTTTTTGTCACTGATTTATGAAAATCAAGTTAAGATTTTTTTTGTTGCTGTTTTTATATGTAGCTTCCATGAGATGTAACATAAATGTGTGTTTCATAGTTCGATATTTGAGAATGTTATTTCCACCCCTCTATATATTTTCACCCCATTTTTATTGTTAAAAATACATATCAGTATAAACTTTTTAACGACAAAGAGGGTGTAAGGTAACAATACAGGGGGGTAAAATTAACCTCTCTGATATATTTTTATATTGACAGTAAAACAAAAATTAAAATACACACAGAATCTTCACAACAAAAAGCATTATCCAGACAATGGACTTTTTAAAATTTTTTGTATTTTAATCTAAAGGAATTTTAGAATGAAGGGATTGCAAAATGAAATAATTTTTGAAACACTTTATCCAGGATAGATGTTAATCTGGTTGGAACGGAGTACTTAATCTTGTGATGTCAAAATACACACCCTTCGTTCTCTATTTCCACGCACTCTTAGGCATAGGTACGACGAACACCCCTTAATCCTAAGCTATTTCGATTCCCTATCGAAGACCGTGAAGTTGTTGAATATTACTACTTTTATCATTGTGAGTGTTGTGATCAGTCTATGCATAATCATTGTGCTTTGTATGAGAATCTCATAGACACCTTCTATCTTTTGTTGGAGTCGTATCTAGTGATTTCTAGTTCAACCGTTGTTGGTACTCTTTATTGTCTGACACTTTTAAATGTACAAAGTGCGATTATAAATTGTAAGTAGAGTGTGCTCGTCTTCTAGGTGAGAATTAACGTCATAGTCTAACCCTCTTTTCTTTTTAGGAACAGTTTATTTTCCTCCAATTTAAGATAAATTTACTTTGTTTGTACGTTGTTTCTCCATGGTTTTGCCTTGGGGTACTATAATTGAGGGCTATTGTTATGGAGAAATCTATGCACTGTTGGTAACAAACTCTCGACAATGTTTCATGGTTGGTAGGCTTGCGAGCTGAAAGGAATGTTATCTATTGATACCAATTTTCTCATGCTACAATGTCTGCTTACTGGTAAGGCGGAAAAAGAGGAGCACTAAAGTTCATACTTTCTACAACAAGAAATTATTTTTCTCAGTAAATATACAACGATAACAATGGCGATGCCCTTTGCATAGCCCGGTTCCTAATCCCTTGTTTGGCTAAATCATATTTTTTGAAAGAAGTGGAAGATAATAGGTAAATAGGAAAGCTGTACATGGTAGCCTTAGATTCATGTAGCAACACCAACATGAAAAATAACAGAATTGTCATATGTAAACATCGTTGTCTGATCCGAAGTATGTTCTCCAAGGGGAAAATCAAGATAAGGAAAGATATAAAATCAGCTTAATATGTTCACCTTTTTTATTTTTCTCGTGATACATACAGTTCTAGAGGTAAGAGTAGTTTTTTACGTGCCTTTCTCCAATATCACTATTAACACACATCAGAAAGTGTGAAAACCTACGACTTGTGTCTACTGACCTCACTTGTTAACACACGCTTGTCATTCATCTCTTTTGTGTAACTGATGGAACGCATAATGCTGGAGGACAGAGAAGACAATTGTCTCGAGGCATACTAAGACGTTTTGAATAGCTTCTTGAATGTGCTCTACGTCCAACCAGAAATGATGTGACAGAAGGATGTCATTGGGACTAGGATGTCAAGCACCACTCCTTGCATGTGGCTACTAGTAATCAAATTTGCAACTTAACAATTACTCCGTACCATATATCCTCCATTTCAAGAACGAGAAAAGAAAAGTGTAAATGAACATGGAAGAAAGTTTCTTAAGAAAAATATATCTTGACACAACGGAACCGAAGACAGATGTCGTTCTACGTGTCAATAAAATGAACCCTAAGACATCATTAATCAAGGATCTGGAGCAATTGCACTGAAACCATAGGCATCATTTTTAGTTTGCCTATTCTGAGCCAAGTGCAGAAACTCCTTGATCGCAGTGTCCTGTCAGTTTATCAGGGTGTAGTGAAAGCGGGACTCACAATGGTTTACCCTCTAGATAGAGGAAGGTAGCTTTGCAAGTGCAGATGCGAATCAATAAATAGAGCAGCTATACCCTTTATGTGGAAGCTTGACTAAGCCAGGGTGAGACAATGAGACTGTTTGTTTTGGTAAATACAACTTTGTGCTGTTTCTCTGGGCAAAAACGACTTTTCTTTTTACGGTATGATACAATGATCAAGGTGCTCTAATATTATTTTTTTTTCCTTCTTCTTTGCCTTTTTGCAAGAACATACTTTTCTTACGTGTATGATTTGTTCAAAGTGGAAGAGGTCCTAACAAATAATCTCTTCATTTCTAGTGATCAAACACTCGAATAAATGCATAAGTGCAGAAGGATATTTTTGCCTCTCTTCCATGCTTAGAGGATGTCTAGGAAATGTCTTTGTTGTTCAAGTAACCAAAAGACATGTATCATTGCAAAAGGAGGACAATAGGAATTTACAGAAGAACACAACCCTTTTGATGCATATAGACTTTGAAAGTGGCTTGTGCAGTGCCAGTTCTTTTGCAAAGAGTAAAAGACCACCAATGAATACATAGCTAATGAAACCGAAACATTGAGAATTATGGTGAATGTCCAGCTGACCCAGCTAGGATACATCCCAAGAAGTTGCAAAGCTATCGTCAGAACATAGCATATTGGGCGCGTAATAACTGATGCCAAGGAAAGCGGGTTCGTACTTACGTGGAGGTGCCACAAAGGCTGCAGTCCGAGTCAGCTTCCAAGTATGTTGATGTGAGACACAGCAAGGGTGGAACAAGGGCAGAGACCAAGGGCTTCCCAGACAGAACTCGAGGGTGGCAGTGCTGCGAGGGCGATAGCGCGAGATGAATACACGATGACAGTCACAGTCCGATGCTTAGGTCCAGAGTCAGGGTACTATATGTTTCTCTCTCTAGAATTCTAGAGTGAGAAAGTGAAAATGTCCAAATGTTATCCTCCTTCAGATGAATTCTCAAGACCTCTATTTATAGAGATTGAGATGATGGTGTCATAAACCGACACGTGGCGCTCCCCGGGAGTGACACGTCACCGGGGGGTCCACGGGTGCCGGTGCTCCATGGACTGTCAGATCGCATATTCACCCGGCCTGCCCCGCACAGCGTCGCTCTGTCTGTCTGGAAAGACTGGCTCCCACAACGTCGGTGTGGCCAGAGAACCCCCTTGATCTAGCCTCCAATCCAAGCCCTTGCGGAGTCCCACAGGCCTGGCAGCGGTGGGGAAGACCCGACGCCCAACTGCCAGGTGAACTAGGCGCGATGCCCTCCGAAGACCTGCTCCCGTCTCGGAGTGACCCGGGGGTCATAGTCCCTAGGGGTGCCGACGCAAGCCCCCAGTGCCGGAGCACGTAGGCCAGTCACGCAGGCACCCTGACGGAGATAGTGTCCCGGAGGAGTCGCCTATTCCGCAGGCCGAGGTAGCATCCCGGAGGAGCCGTCTACCTGGCCGGCCAAGGTAGCATCCCGGAGGAGCCGTCTACCTGGCAGAAGGGGAGTCTTCGTGCCGGAGCACTTGGAGCTCCCTGGCAGAGATAGTGTCCCGGAGGAGTCGCCTATCCCCGCGGGTGAGTCCTTGTGCCGGAGCACTCGGAGCATGTCAAGGTAGCATCCCGGAGGAGCCGTCTACCTGGCGGAAGGGGAGTTGAAGAGCTCCCTGGCAGAGATAGTGTCCCGGAGGAGTCGCCTATCCCCGCGGGTGAGTCCTTGTGCCGGAGCACTCGGAGCATGTCAAGGTAGCATCCCGGAGGAGCCGTCTACCCGACTGGCCGAGGTAGCATCCCGGAGGAGCCGTCTACCTGGCGGAAGGGGAGTTGAAGAGCTCCCTGGCAGAGATAGTGTCCCGGAGGAGTCGCCTATCCACGCGGGTGAGTCCTTGTGCTGGAGCACTCGGAGCATGTCAAGGTAGCATCCCGGAGGAGCCGTCTACCTGGCGGAAGGGGAGTTGAAGAGCTCCCTGGCAGAGATAGTGTCCCGGAGGAGTCGCCTATCCCCGCGGGTGAGTCCTTGTGCCGGAGCACTCGGAGCATGTCAAGGTAGCATCCCGGAGGAGCCGTCTACCCGACTGGCCGAGGTAGCATCCCGGAGGAGCCGTCTACCTGGCGGAAGGGGAGTTGAAGAGCTCCCTGGCAGAGATAGTGTCCCGAAGGAGTCGCCTATCCCCGCGGATGATGTACACTCCGGAGAGTGGGTTGAAGCATGTTCCATGACCAAGGCAAGGTGCACATGGTGTGATGAATGAGTGTGGTGCCCGGGGCATGATGACATGATTGTGGCGCATGGGCGCGATGGAGTGAGTAAGGTGCCGGGGGCACGTTTGTGTCAATGGTGGCGCATGGGCGCGACAGAGTACGTATGGTGCCGGGGGCACGGTAGTGTGACAGAGAGCCTGGGGGCACGGCTGTATCAGCGGCGCGGCGCACGGGCGCGGTGGAGTGTTGAAGTGCGATGTCCGAACGTCGGTGACGGGGGTCACGGAGACGACGTCCGGGCGACGGGGGTCGCGGAGTTGTGTCCGGGCGACGGTCGTCGCGGAGTTGTGTCCGGGCGACGGGGGTCGCGGAGTTGTGTCCGGGCGACGGTCGTCGCGGAGTTGTGTCCGGGCGACGGGGGTCGCGGAGTTGTGTCCGGGCGACGGGGGTCGCGGAGTTGTGTCCGGGCGACGGGGGTCGCGGAGTTGTGTATGGTCTCTTGAAGAGAAGTGAAGGTGCTAAGGATGGAGGCCAAAGGCCAACCCTTGGGGGAAGGCCAAGGCCAACCCATAGGGGGAGGCCGAGGCCGACCCCAAGGGGAAGGCCAAGGCCGAGGCCGACCCCAAGGGGGAGGCCAAGGCCAACCTCCTTGGGCAAGTGCCATGGCGCGTCGACGGGCGACGGGCGAAGTGCGACGGTCGAAGTGTCATGAGGCTTGGTCACGTTACTTGAGCGTGCATGCTTTGACCGGTTGTGAGCGTTGAAAATGTCTGTTGCTTGTGCGGACGTGTTATGCAAAATGGGACCGTAGTGGGCCTTTGGGTACGACCAGAATAGGTTGGGAACACATAACGAATAGGCAAATAAGTTACAACGTCTGGTGGTTCAGACGAACATTATGAGGCTATAGTTGCGAGAATGGTTAGACGTCAAATATTTCATATTACCCGTTCAAGTGGCAACAGCTAAAGTAGCGAAGGACGCTCTAAGTATGAGTGATGAGTGCGAGTCGGAGATGAACGTTTAATGGGAAACTCAACAAGTATCCAAATTTCAATAGAAAAAAGACAATTTACGTCATCTTGAAAGATAATGGTTCAAACATACAATGAGACTTGATAGTTAATGTAAAGCTAAGATAATGGACTTTAATGTCAATATATGACAAATGACCTTCTGAACACAACCCTATCGATTAGAGACAATTTGTATAAATTGTGGTGTAGTAAATACTTTTTGCCCGTGGTTTAACCACCACCGGTAAAGTCAATTTCACGATTCTCAACGATTCGAAATTTAATTATTTAGAGACGATCAAATTTGTCGTTAAAATGTCCATATTTTGTTAGTAATAACAATAGTGACAAATGAAGGTATGACAAACAAGATATGGGGTGTGAGACAAATCAAATTCGATCAAAATTCCTTCATGGACAGCAAACGATACCCTTATTTCCTGTTTACCGCCAAAAACACAGAACGAAACAAATATAGAGAACCAAAAACGAGTTTCCCCGACCGTGTCGATTCCTCCCCGCGGTTACCCATATTTGCAGTTCTATTTCCCTTGAAATTCAAAAAAAAAAAAAAGAAACAAACATAGAGAGACTATCCTCAATTCGCAAGTTTGTACTCTAGCCCTTGAATCTATCACCGGTACGTTCCTATCCTCAATAATTCCATCTCTGTTCTCCATTTTCAATACCAACAATTGCTCAAAACAAATACATACCTTCCTCATAAAACAAACAGCTATCCTCTATATATGCACTTGTGTGTCAGTGTGTGTCTGTATATGCACTTGTGTGTCAGTGTGTCTACAGTTGAGTGGAAATATGAGAGGGAATCCACCATTTGTGCTAATTTTGTTTGTAACTCTTATTTTTGGAGGTTATTATTGCGAGCTAGGGAGTTCGGTGACCGTTACGTATGATCACAGAGCACTTGTTATTGATGGAAAGAGGAGGATTTTGCAGTCGGGGTCATTTCACTATCCGCGTACCACGCCTGAAGTGAGTTTATTGTTATTGATGTTGTATGTATTGAGTGTTTCTTGCGGGTTTTGTGAATTTTGCTGTGTGTGATCTGGTGATGTGGATTGTCTTTGCTATTGGGTGAATTTTAGATGTGGCCGGAGATTATTAGGAAGTCGAAGGAAGGGGGACTGGATGTGATCGAGACCTATGTTTTCTGGAACTAACATGATGATCAAGATACATGTGCTGAACTATCCTTTTCAAAATTCATACATTGTCAAAGTTTTAGTGTGTCTGGTAACGAGATTTAAAGTTGAAGTCCCTTTGACATTTTTGCTTAGTCCACTAAGATATTAGCTATTGTTTGACAATTGCGAGTATAAGGAGGTTGATGTGCGTTCTATTGTTCTGAATTGTTTGGGTCATTGCCATGATGGTGATATCCTTTGCTTTAGATTAAATCCTGCTTTCCTAGAGTTCCTCATTTTCATGTTTGGACAATTTGATTTTGCTTACTGCTCTTGCTGCTGAATTTGTTCTTCATAAATGCTCAGCATAAAAAAAATCATCATTGAGGTGGCAATCCTTGATTCTAATTCTTATTATAAATATCATCTGCTTCCTTTAAGACGTTGGATTGATCAAGATTACACTATCATCTTAACAGCATCATACGAAATTACGATTATGACTGAACATTCATTCAACTTTTGTAGTACTACTTTGAGGGCAGGTTTGACCTCGTTAAGTTTGTGAGGACGGTTCATGAAGCTGGCCTTTATGTGCATCTAAGAATAGGTCCATATGTTTGTGCTGAATGGAACTATGGGTCAGTTTTCCTTATTAACTCCTCTTATTATGCAGCTACATTTTCCCCTCTTCCCTGAGATTGTATTTCATCAAGTTAACAGCATTTGACTTCTTAAGGAGCTTACAGTAATTCGCTCATAACCTGATTAAGCGGAACGAAGTTGATTTCCTTGATTACTACTTTTATAAAAAGTTAAAGTTCGTTGAAAAAGAAAAGGTTAATTGGAACTTTATTATTCTTGAAGGAGGAGTTTTTGAAGCTGTTATGACCTCAACACGAGACACTTTGAGAAATTCTAGGAAAAAGAGGAGATGAAGAAAAGTAAAATGACTCTCGGAGAATGGAGCTACCAAAAACTATATAGATGTGAGCAAGTAACATTATTAAAGAGTATAAAGAAGACAAAGTTCTGAGTCATTATAATTCTATAGTTGCTAGATATTCATAATTGTTAGCATGGTGGTTTGCTCTGAAGCTGCAGATTTTCTCAGCAATACGACTTTTTAAGCACTGCAGTGCAATGATTTTGTTGTTTCTATCCACTGCGAACCACTGCTTATGTTCTTATCTTGAGAGCAAACTTATCTTCAATCTAATACGTAGCACATACTTTTCATATCTTTTACCTTATTTTGGAACAGAGGCTTTCCTCTTTTGTTACATTTTATTCCTGGAGTTCAGTTTCGGACAACAAATGAAAATTTTGAGGTACACTCCCTGTTCATGAGATCATCTAATCATGTTCTTTTTTATCATTTTCTCTGCATTTCTTGTTCCTGGAAACAGTTTCTTCTAAGAATTACCGGAGAAGACAGATTCCTCATAATTCCTAAAACTTGTTTATTTTTCCGCAGAAAGAAATGAATATTTTCCTTGTAAAAATCGTTAACTTAATGAAGGAGGAGAACCTTTTTGCATCACAAGGAGGGCCAATCATTCTTGCTCAGGTGATGGTTTCCTTTTATCTTCTTCTCAAATTTGTACCAGACGACTCCTCAAATTTGGTGATATATTTGTTGTGATTCAGTTGCTTCAGCTAGTTTGTTTATCTATCATCAGATGCTATGAACAACTAACCCGCAGCAAAGCACTGACTTAGGTTAGGAATTCAAACCTGACTCATTTTAGGCATTATGATGTGCCAAATTTGGGGAAACGTGAAAGGGACACAATAAAGGAAAGCCAATATGTTATTCATGTATAACTAACCTTCCGCAGACCCTGCAAAAGTGGGAGCCTCGTCCACTTCGCTAGTGTATACATTCAAGCGCTAGAAATATCAATGTAGATAAGATCGTTTATTGCATAGATTTTATGAGAAATTTTTGTCCTTGATTTATTAGACATCAAATTTCACAAGAGGAAAATGTGGGTTTGTTTCCATCTCCATAACATGATATCGTGTCAACAACTCCACTTGATAAAAGTAGAAATTGACGTGTATCATCTTTAGAATTTGTGGCTACCTAGTAAGTTCATCTTTCGCAATATATCGAACAGGTATTATGTGGCCTGTGGGCGTTTGAGGAGTCTTAGAATGGTAAAGATAACAAACATGGTTTGGAGAGTTATCCAGACCTTATAGCTCATATTAAGATACTACACTTCATAGATATGTGCTGATTCCAGGGTTTATCTTTACCTAGTACACAGAACAGCCATGCTTAACAACAGACAGCTGAGCTTTGGGCCACCTCTTTACAAGTTGAGATACTTGAATACTGAAGTGCATCATAGATGAGAGTGACTTGGGGTGTGTGTGTGTGTAGAGTTAAACATGTAGAAACTGCTAGCAATTCAGTCGGATTTTTTATCACTTGGATTACCGACATACTTGAAAGGATTGTCTGTTGTGCTGTTCTGAGGATTCCGTTACATCAGACCAAACAAAGCAAGGTTGTGCATGAAGTCATTTAACATCTAGCTTTGTTAATGGCTTCAAAGGAATCAAAGGCTATGCAGAATATTCATAATATTGGTGCTTGTGTTTGTGGCCTAATTAATCAGCATTTAGAGTCTGGGAATGCACCAGTCTCAGTGACAGCTCTTTCCCGGTTCATTTATGTCACTTTGTCATGTTAATCAGTTTCGTGTGCTGCTTCTCATGCTAACATTACCAGGTAGCCATCACATAGACTTTTTAAAATGTCATAGATAAGGTCGAGGAGAAAAAATATGAAGGTGCATCTGATTTTCGGGTAGATTGCATCTGATGTTGTTCTGTAAATCGGTTGCAGGTTGAAAATGAATATGGAAACGTTGAGGGGTCATATGGAGTTGGTAGGGAGCTATATATCAGATGGGCGGCAGAAACTGCTATAAGTCTTAACACTACTGTTCTGTGGGTGATGTGCACACAAAGTGATGCACCTGATCCCATTGTAACTACTCAGTTTCTTAGTGGTATAATTTCTTGCCCTCCTCCTTGGCATTCGACAAATGTGTACTTTATCTTATATTTTAAGCATAACACAAAATGCTGACAAATTCACGTGCATTTTGCAAGAGCATTTGTGAAACAT
Organism: Escallonia rubra; assembly: GCA_033065855.1. NCBI lineage: Eukaryota > Viridiplantae > Streptophyta > Magnoliopsida > Escalloniales > Escalloniaceae > Escallonia > Escallonia rubra. The sequence goes on along the minus strand of JAVXUO010003179.1, from coordinate 30,973 downwards.
TCCACATGATGAGGATTTTACCAACAAGTATTACATGAGCAATGGTAATTATGTGTTTATGCAGTGTAACACGGGAAATAAAACGGGTGCTATTAACTACTAAGACCACAAATGAATAATCAGTAAAGTACAGAAGCCTGGAAGTAATGAGATAGGAACGAACAATTAAGGTTCGTCTTCTAATTGAACTTTTCTTGAGTAGTAAAGAGGTTGTCCAAGTGTCCAAATTTAGAAGTGGTGAATTTTTTATCATGTGTAAGATGAAGAGATGTCCTGATGTGTTCTAAATTGCAAGACTTGCTTGACATAGGTAAAGAACCTTTCTAGAAGTGCCTATGCTTCCTATGCCATCAAGGCTAATTGCTCAAATTGTATCTCCTATTCTTCTTGTTTTCCTGGTTGTTTTCTTCCTGCTGGAAATTCTTGTTTTAAGCTGCCCCTATGTAAGCTTATGCATCAAGATGAAAGGGATGGGATGTTCTATATTGAGCACAACTTGCAATATTTCATCTTGACTTTGTACTTAAGAAATCTTATATTTTGGATATATCATCCATTATAATGAACAGTAACATGCCAAACATGTAGATAAACACATGTAATGGGTGCTATTGTGATGGGTTCACCCCAAATTCCCCTTCCAAGCCAAAAATGTGGACAGAGAACTACAGTGGATGGTAAAGCTCTGTAATTCTTAAGCTTTGGTGAAATGCTTAGAGTATTTCTTTTTTGGTTTTTATCAAAGTAAGTGGATGTGTAGAGCATTTATTTTTTTGTTACAGGTTCCTTTCATTTGGTTATGCAGTACCCCATCGGCCAGTTGAGGACCTGGCTTTTTCTGTTGCACGCTTTTTGGAAAAAGGAGGCACTTTTCAGAACTATTATATGGTGAGCTAATAATTCAATCTAATTGTAGTATGATCGCATGTAACTTTGCAAGTATGATCGTATGTAACTTTGCAAGTATGATTGTATGCAGTGGCATCGCTTTTCAGTTCTATTATATCCTTGCAGTATTTTGGTGGCACCAACTTTGGGCGTACAGTGGGAGGTCCTTTGATTGCAACAAGCTATGACTATGATGCCCCAATAGATGAGTATGGTAAAATTCCTGACATTTGGGTTAATGCGAACACTGATCAGAACTTAGATTTGAAATATGGTTCCAAAAAATTTTCGACAGTATTATGGTAGCAATTTAAACTCTTTATTATGAAGTTGTATGATGTTAAACTATTTTTTTTTTTGGATAATGGCTTGGCCAGGAGCTTTATTAAGACGTTAAATTTGTTCCCTATATGCGCCCTCGATTATCTAAAGACGTCAATGAACAGGACTGAAGTTCCTTGCGCCTGGTTTGGTTACAGAAGACATTATTCTTCATTTAGCTCTGTCATTCTTATTGCTCTTGTAATGATTGCTCGAGCAATATACATTTCTATGGTTCTCCTGCATGTATTTCCCCCCTTTTTACTAGTACATACGCCTTTTTTCTTTGGATGAGTTGGTGCCCCGTATTGCCCCTTTCTAAGATGCATCTATGTCTTGTTTCACATTGTTTTCCGTATTATTTTCTTGCTACTGTCTTTTTGTGTAGACGTTACTGTTTTTAGAAATTACTACTCAGGATAATGATGCATAGCTAAGCGATCTGAAAGAACTTGACAACTAGCCCGAGAGTAAACGCGTTCTACAGTTAGTTACTTCAGTATATGCTGTTATATTCTCTATTCTGATAAGTATATTGATGCAAGGTGACCCATCTGATAATGCAACCGTCCAGAAGTGTATTAACTGCGAGTTGCTGCATTTAGTTATCAGACAAGTTTGTGAACATTAAGCTTACTGACAGAGCATATAACAACTCATTCTTGATAGAACCCCCATCCTCTACCTCTGAGAAGGTTCGGTTTGCTACGGTAGTGGGCTGCCACTTAAGTTTGGGGCATCTCTTTTCTAAAAATCAGTTCGGGACCTTTTACCTCTTTGTTTTACTACGTTCTCTGTCCTTCACTCACAATTCCTTTCATGTTCCTTCCTTTTGTATATGTAGCTTTCATTCCCATTGAGAGAAAAATGAATTAAAAGGTTTGCTGATTTTGTTTAAAGAACTGTAAGTCCGAAGTTCTAATTAACTAAAGTTTGTATGGCTGCTACTCATCCCCACTTGGTCAATGGCCCACATCTTAGCATGCCGAATTACCAAATTTTTTGTCCGCAACTTTTTGTAAAGCACTCATTTAACAGATAATTCCTTCATAGTAAGTAAGAATTCAGTGACGCAGAGTGGCTCTTTCTGCACTTTCATAGTACGGCATCATCAGATACTTGGGATCCAGTGTCACATATAACCTAGGTGAGGCTAGAGATGCATATATTTTGCTGGAACATGATCATTTCTGTAGGTACTTCTCAAACAGGAGCGCTGATTAATGTGAAAAACAATATAAGAATCCATTGATTTGTTGTTAATTAATAACTTTGCTTCATCATTCCTGTGCATTCTAAGGAGAGTGTATCTGTGCAGGTTTTACAAGGCAGCCAAAGTGGGGTCACCTTCGAGACCTGCACAAGTCAATAAAGCATTGTGAAGATTATTTGGTCAATGCAGACCCAACTCAGCAGTCACTTGGTACGAATTTAGAGGTATGTGTACCTGGTGAATGTCAATATTGAGCATTTTGTTAGAGCTCTGAAGTCTTAGTCTTGCACAGTGATTGTGTGTATCTTGGAAATGTCATATTTGATGGATGGGACATGAAGAAAGCTCTTTCCACTTTGTTCAAGAGGAATGGAAAGATGAACGAGGAAACTAAAAGACCATTATGGGAACTTTAAAGATTTGATGTAGTAGAAAATTAACAAAATTATTCTGTTGAACTTGAGTTGCGCCACTTTCTGTACCCTTTTTATTGCATTGCTTTGAAAGCTTGATCTCTGTTGGAGCTTTCTGCCCTTTTACCGCTTTCCTTTGTTGACCTTTAGGTTTTGGGAACTTGCAGTGTTTCCTGGCCACCATTGAGAAGGCAATTGCAGCCCAAAAGTTATAAGCCATATATGGATGTTAGAATTCTGATTAGAACACAATTTTGTATGTTTAAATCACAAGTGTGGAATCGACATATCAATTATGTCATGCACTTAAATTGTCATGCTCTGGCACTATAATAATCTCTTTCAAGTGCTACAAATTAATGAGATTTAGTTTCTGCTCTTGTTCTTGAATCCATTTCTTACTTTCTGTTTGAAACAATTAATTTTTCCTCAGGCACATGTCTATTATAAAACATCCAACGATTGTGCAGCTTTCTTGCCAACTATGACAGCAGTGTAGATGCAAGTGTCAGCTTTAACGGGAATTCATATTTTCTACCTGCGTGGTCCGTGAGCATACTTCCAGATTGTAAAAATGTCATTTTCAACACAGCAAAGGTAGATGTTCATAAATTTTATGTGGAAAATTTGTTTTGCTGCCCAATGTCTGTGGAGGTCATCTTCGATTTCTTTTTGTATACATGTCTATAGTGTCTTTCCAAACACATTAAGTGTATTCATTTGTTATGGTGCATATCATTAACATAGTTATGGCATTGTGTTGGTAATTTTGGCTGTTTTGCGGCTGCTGATACATCCTGCTTTTATCACCTTGTTTAAGATTGATATATGTGGCCTTGATCCTTTTCCACTCTATCTTAATAAGTTTCTGCCTGCATTTATTATACTCAAAGGTTGTGTCGCAACGAACTGCTGGCGATGTCGCACTGGCTCGTAGTACCAGCATGAGTGAGTTTGTCATTGGCGTCATCTAAGTGGAGTTGGTACAAAGAAGAAGTTGGTGTTTGGAGTAACAATTCGTTTGTGGCATCGAGTTTACTGGAGCAGATCAATACAACGAAGGATATAAGTGACTTCCTATGGTACACAACAAGGTAACTCATTTGACAGAAGTTATGTGTATAGCTAACCTGTTTCTTTAATTGAATGCCCGATATATACCTCTGAGGGCAAATACGTATGCAAATCCATTAGATGTTGGTGCTCAATCAAGTAATCCTTTCCTGAAACTTGATGCAGTGCAACCATATCATAGTAGTGGCTTTTCGCAGGGATTTGACTGGCTTTTTGTGTCTCCTCAGTTGTTTAAGGCTTTCTAAGTCATATCACTTTTGGTACCAAGGCATGATAGTCATTGTTGGGCATTCTTTACCAGAGTGAGCTTTTCGCATAACTGGTTGTTTAATGTGGTATCAGAACACTGATTTAGCAAGGTTTTGGGTTCAATCTTCTCCTTATATCTGGTCTCTTTGTATATTTGCATGGTCATGCACCCCATGATGTTTGTATCCAGGTCTGCAACTTTGAATTCGTTTTATCTGGTTAGCCCCTGAGGGGGACCTACAAACCCATGAAATACGTTGTTTTTGCCCGTCTTCTGACGTAAGGTGGTATAGTGGTTCAGTTCAGCAAGGTCTTAGGTTCAAATTTCCGGCTTGCATTTGGTCACCCTTATGTTTGTGCCCTTGTGTGCATTTTAGTAGTTTTCTACGCTAGTGTGCATCTAGAAGCAGATTATACAACTAAAACCTTGCTCTTACCTTTTTATGGTAGTATAAATGTGGATGAGAACATGAAGCATGGTCGAGAAAGCGAAGGAATTTTGCTTATCGAGAGCTTGGGACATGCAGCTCTTGTTTTCGTAAACAAGAAACTTGTAGGTAAGCATCCTTTTTGATTTATTAGGATGACGTTTAGCTTTTTTGTATGTCAACTTTGTTGTATTCAATGACTAGTGTGTTACAAAGGAACATGATAAAGCACTCTGACAGATGCTTAGAAGAAACTTGTCTTTAGTATAAGAGTGAAGTCTTGGCCTATTACTGCGTTGGTACTTTTCATCAGGAGATGTGGAAGCTTTGAACATTAAGAATGCTTAGATTACTTAAATTTTGCATCAGAATCTTTAGGCTGTGAAGTCTGCTACAACTTCACGGCCTTTTTTTCATGATAGACTGTTATCACAAGGCCTTTACCTGATTACTTCGGTGATATGGAAACATGAGGAAAGAAATAATCACGCACATACACGTGACCAAACATGGCATTACATAATTTTCCGTTAGCCTACATCCAGGGAAAGAGGAGGAAGATAATCGCATGTTTCTTGACAGATTAGGTTATGCAGAGGTGGGTTTTATACTAGTTAGGCACTTTTTCGTCGCCTCTAGAAAAGAGGAGGAAGGCGAAGGTCGGCATTGAACCCATTGTGTTTTTTTTGGTCTGTTGTTCAAGGATTAAGAGAGCTTTGAAGTAGAGGAGTTCCCTGTATCTAAGCTTAAGGCTAATGGTGGCGATGATGATTGATGCGCTAGTGACTAATTATTATTCTATTTCCTTATATTTGAAATTATCAAGCCCTTTTTTGAAAGTTAATTATGTTCCATAGCTATTATTATTTTCCTGCATTGCTGCGTAACTGACTCCTAATTGCCAAGTTTTTTATCAAAAGCACAGCAGAGAAACTTGTTCAGTTTAGCTCTCTCTCTACCTTTCAGATCCTCATTTTTCTGATATTCTTCGAATAAATGGCATTATCTTCTGGATAAACTGCAAACTTTTGACTATTCCACAGCCATTTTGCCCAATATCTGTATGTCATGCACATATAGATTGATATAAATTCCATTTCAATTGCTTGCAGGATTCAGTTATGGTAATCATGATATACCAAACTTCTTATTCAGTGAGAAAATTAGTCTGAACTATGGAAACAATACACTGGACGTGTTGAGTATGATGATTGGTTTGCAGGTAAAAGATTTTTTACTAACAGTATTTTGGCTGATTGCTGACACATAGGGGCACTTGCACAGCAAAATTGGACTACCAGATTGTAAGCCTGCCCTACAGAATTCTTGTTACATGAGCTCCGCCCTCTATGCATTATTTTCTCTCTTCCCACTTATGGTACATATAGTTGAGGTGAAAGGAGATAACAGAAGAACCTTGGAAATCAACCCCTTTCTGGAGAAAATGTTGCAAATCTAACTGACTCAGTTATATTTTTTGTGGCATCACTTATTTAGCGATAGTTTTATACTCAAACTTGTTGCGTCATTTCTCTAAAAATCTGCATCCATTAGCTATATCAGCTGGAGGAAGTTGTATTCACATGGTCCATCCTACAATATGGATTCTAATTAGGTATTGCTTACAGATGAGTAGCTATTTAATCTGTAAGCAATCAAATACAATGGTATAGCTGCAAGGAAATAGATTTATTTCAGTTTGAAGTGAGAAAGTATTGATACATATTATAGGAACAAACATACACTCGCATTATGTAGTCCGGAGATTAACTTGTATCATACAAGCATGCAATAGTACATCATGAGAGCAAAGCATCACCTGCTTTTCCTAAAACAATTCCCCGTAAAACGGCTAAGAGTTTTTTAGCCCAACATTTCATGCTGTCTAAGTTTTTACAAAGAGCTTCTAATTCCTCGAAGGTCTATTAACTATTTTTAGTGTTAAATATGTGCTCCTCCAGAACTATGGGCCATGGTTCGATATTGCTGGGGCAGGGATTTTTTCAGTCATTCTTGGTGATCTTAAGAATGGCAAAAAGAATCTTTCTTCTTCAGAATGGACCTATCAGGTTAGAAGATAAACTTTGATCATACCAAGTTGCAATCTGGCATATTATTCAACTGCAAGCAGACTCAATGTATAGCCCATGATGTGTTCATCTAGAACTGTATGAGTTGCTATTTTCTCAAGATTTTGGTATGATGAAAAAGCACTTTACCCGTTCAACTGATTTTGCCTGTTATTTGAATTTACTGGGCAAAATTTACCGAAACCATCCAATTTGACTGAATTCTTAGGCGGGAGTGTTTCGATCACCCAATACATTTTTTAATGACAAAGATACCCCTCCCAACCAAGAAAATATATCTTCCTCCTTCTCCTTCATCAACAACCACAACCGGCCTCCACAAGCAGTCCAAAACCATCAACATTACTGCAGCTTCACTGTCGCCATTGCTGCCCAACCTCAAACCAACTGTCATCACCATGTATCATCGACCACCTACGCCAACCAGAAACCCACCTCCAACATGTACATGCATCGATCTACGCGGTCATGCCAGTTGACTACTTAGACCTATGTACCAGTTCGCTAATTAGACCCATTTCTAACCTGCATTATGATTGATAATCGTCTGTCCTCTGGAATAAGGATATGCTTTGCAATTTTCATGTTGAACATGGAGACTGGGATGGGGATGGGAACAGATGTCTTTCATCTTTTCTCTTGGGAAGTTCTTTAGCATCATCTTTTTCTGGAACATATTTAATATTTTCTTTGTGCTCAGGTGGGACTTAAAGGCGAATACCTTGGACTAGATAAGATGAGTCTTGCAAACAGTTCGGTATGGATTCAGGGGAGTGCCTTACCAACTAATCAGAGTTTGATGTGGTATAAGGTATGTGTATGTGGTAGCATGTCATGTTTCTGCAGAGAGAACTATAACTTGAAACAAAAGAAAAAACATAAAAAAAAAAAAAAGAACAGTTCTCTGTTGCTTGCACTCTCTTATGATGGGACGCCGCAATCTAGTGCAATGTTAGTTATTCCATGTGTTAGTTACGTGTTCAAGTACATCTGTGGTTGTTCAGAACTTGGATCAGCGCTTGCTCAATGCTGTTCTTTGGACCTCATAAATGATTTATTTTTTCTTGTAGAATTTCTTTTCGCAGCCCTTCAGTGCTCCCTTCAGAATGAAGTGCATGTGCCTTTGCGAGTACCAAATCATCCTTGGTGCTAACTGTCGATAAAACTTTCCGTCCCCTTTATTTACTACCCACCATCCATCTTACATGTATAACAACACATCACACATAAAATACATAGAGAAGGATTAAAGGAATTACATCCAGAGCATGTACTTCAGCATATAGGTTGCAGGTTGCAATTGTATTATTACAGCTATTATGTTTTGAATACATCCAAAAACCAGAAACTAACGCTGTACATTTCAGTAATGTGCAATCTAAGTCTACGAGAGTAGTTCAGCCCAATTTTGTGCTCGAATTCCAAGTCATTTTTTGGTGCAAGGCTACTATATACAGAACATGAAACTCGGTTCAGACTCTAATGATTTTTAATCAGAAGGTGATATCAATTTGAACATTCTATTTATTGTATCAGGCTACATTCCTTGCTCCTAAAGGGTCGGGCCCCTTAATGTTGAATCTTGCTAGCATGGGAAAGGGACAAGCATGTGTTAATGGGCAAGGTATAGGTCGGTGTTGGCCTGCCTATATATCGCCATCAACTGGTTGTGTTGATACTTGTGACTACAGGGGAACCTATGAGCCATTTAAATGTCTGAAGAAGTGTGGTCAACCTGCTCAAACATTGTAAGTAGAAACATATGCAAGGTTCTAATTTGTACCCTGCTGTTGCTTGAATGCAGTTTTTCTCCCTGAATTAGTCAAATTAGGGCTTATTATGTGCTTGGTCATGTAACTAGTTGAATCTAGAGATCAGTTGGTTGATAAATTCCTTCAAGGTGATTCTTCAAAGGTTTTTCGAAATTCCATAGGAAAAATTGACTTTCATGACTGAAAAATGATCCACATCTATTTTCTTATGGTACTTTCCTCTTCTTACAAATTGGATCTTACCTGATAATGAGAATCAAGATCATCACTCCCAGAACTTATGCTAATCTACTTGCTTTACTTGTACATACCACTATTGATTTGAGGAGAACACTGTCCAGGTATCATATACCACGCTCTTGGGTACATCCTGGTCAGAACCTTCTTGTTCTCCATGAAGAGCTTGGTGGTGACCCTTCAAAAGTTTCTGTGCTGACACAAACTGGGAAAGAGGTATGCGCACACGTGTCAGAGGATGATCCTCCACAAGCTGATTCTTGGAAATCATACCCAGATGTCAAGTCTCAAGGTCCTAAAGTTCGATTGGCGTGGGAACTAGGCTGTCATATTGCCTAAATTAACTTTGTTAGCTTTGGAAGACCGGAAGGAGATTGTGGCGCATTCAGTCCAGGGAGTTGTCGTGCCAACGTATTGTCGATTGTTCAGAGGGTAACAACTATCTTCCTTGCTCGTTCATAAATTGAAAACCAGCAAACCGCATTTTTTATTCAGGATGTAGATAAAAGTCGTGTTAAATTACATCTTTTTGCAAACTCAGGATTTGCAATGTATTGACCAGCCACATTGAAAGAATTTTGATTTTGCACTTGATCAAGAAATCAATGGGCTGAAATTATGAGCTAAAGGACTCACGATTCTCGGCAAGCTTCTATCCTTGAGAAGCTTTACAAACAATTTTTCTAAATGTTGGCAATGTCAGATCGAAGTGACAGTTTCCATCCATGGAGCTTCAATTCTTGTGCATGGTACATTGCTGCATTTTTTAACTCTTCATTTTAGGGATGAGATATTTAGACACTTAGTGCTCATTTACTTCACTTTCTTCATTAACTCTCTTTATGATTTACTAGCTTTTTAAAATCACTTGTGATTTCTTAGCCTGTTTATATACTGATGTCCACTCTGACAATTGTGGGAATATGACATTGTAGGCTTGTCTGGGCAAGCAAGGATGTTCAGTTCCCCTCTCTATGGCTGACCTTGGAGACCCATGCCCTGGAATGCTGAAAAGCCTGGCTGTTGAAGCTCTCTGTAGTGCTTGAAGTTCCAGTCTTTGCTGCCCATGATATGGTTTTAGATCGATGAATTCATGAAAAATCTTACCACTGTCATGCTGTTCCAAAATGGAGAGCTTATATTGAAAGAGCATAGAGTTCAGCATCTTGTCTACGTGCAAACGCATGCATCTAGAATCCATGTGGGGTTTTGCATCCTCACTACCATTATCTTCTTGATTTGTAAACACAGTAACTTAGCAAATCAAATTGATCGATATTTTTCTGGTAGTGATTTCTTTCCGAGAACTTCAATTTAGGCGATTAAGAACGTTACTTGTTTCAGATTTTGATGTTTAAACTGATGCCTTGAGAGCAAAATATAGTGCAAAGAGAGTCGAAAAATGCCACATGTTTGGTATATAATATTACGCCAAAACCCAATGGATGTATGACAATATTCAAAATGATCCAGATACAACATATACCTCCTCATCAATCTGTTCAAATTGATTGGTCCGACTTATGTTTTGCCTATCTTTAATTTCCCTCTGCTATACGAGCCAAATCAAGCTCAGCTCATTTAACGAGCTTGAGCACAAATGTGAAGCTCATGTTTCCTCTGCATGCATATTCAAAACAATATCTCCCAATTTTTATCTGCCTCTAGCTTGGATAAAAAGAAAAAAGAGGATTCTTCGGAAAGATTAGTGAATGGAAGCCTGTAGGGTACACCAGCAAGAGTTGAGAATGGGACCGCTGGTATATATATTCTGCTGTATTGTTCATATGTCGATATCCTAATAATAAAAAGGTTGTCACTTACCCCAATGCGACCATTTTTTGCAGTAATCAACTGTGAGGGGCAACCTGAGCCAAGTATAAAAGTTCCTCAGCAATCGCCATTCATAAAGGAGGAAACTTCTATTCCTCATTTTAGTCTGGCTTTGACATCTCTATCAAAGAATGAAACAAATGATCAAAGTAAGGTTTCTGGGAGTTATGCACAACGAGGTCATCTTCCCCTGCCAGTTGGGAAGCAACTTAGTCACAATGGAACTTTGTCGTCTGGTTAAACTCAAGTACGCAATGGAAGGCCTCGAGCAGAGTCACGAGGACGAAATCATTTACTTCCGCGGTACTGGCCCAGGATAACTGATCAGGAGCTACAGCAACTCTCTGAAGAGTATCCTCTTGTATGATATTGCTTTTTGGTTGATTTGTTAGACATGAATTTTCTCTGGACTTGTTCATTTATTCTGATTCTGCAGGCTTATTTGTCCACTATATACATAGCCGCACTCTGAAAGTAATGCTATCTAGGCCTTTAGAGGATTAATTACTCAAAGTCTCATTAAGTATCATATGCAGTCGACTCGGTTCTTTCAAATTGTTTCTCATTATCAATAGAAGTTAAGGAACACACAAGGTACGAGGTTGATTTCGCTAAATCCTCTAGATAATTTCATCAGCAATTGGCTATAATAACCCGTATCTTTAATTAACTCAATCCCCCAAATGGACAAACTTTCTTTAGGATTATTTATTACATATATTTGCGATTGTGCAGTGAGTAACATTGCTTTACCTTAACCACTGGTTAGTTCAAACTCTGTTATTACTCCTTTGTTTGAGAAGATGTTAAGTGCTAGTGATGCTGGGAGGATTGGGCGTTTGGTGCTACCAAAAAAGTGTGCAGAGGTGAGTCTTTATTCTTTGAGTGGTTAAACTCTCTCTCCCTCTCCCTCTCCCTCCCTCCCTCCACCTCCCTCTCTGTAATTTGTATGATTACGTGGATGTAATTACACAAAGTATGACTACATAAGGTTGGTTGCATGAATCCTGTTTGTGTGTGGAAATGCACTATCGATTTTGATGTCTTATACTAGGTACTTGTTGTGGTGCAATGCTTAAAATTTCACTAAGTAACCTATTATGCCATGCTATATCACGTGTAAGATGCTCGAATTGTTGATTTCTCGCATGTCTTCTTCTGATGATTAAGTACTTCTGCCTGCGCTTCTGTGGAATTCTGATATTTTCTTTTGCAGCTTAGTTGGTGTATCTTACATGGATTTGAAAAAGGTTAAACATGACTAGGAGGGAGGTTGGGGGCTTGGGCAACTCCACCCTTAATTGCTTGAAATATGGGTATATTACTATCGTGCTTCGTCGTACAAATGAAGAAATAGTTCATTATTCCATGTTATTATTGTTTAATTATTTAATCAGGTGAAATCTGTCATAGGTTTTGTTGTGATTACTTGTATGACTGTCTTTGCATGAGACTTGCTAACTTATACAGTGTTTTATGATGATTGTGCTTGTATGTTTTTTGTTCCTGAGAGACTTCCATATACAGGCCTATTTTCCTCCAATCTCTCAGGCGGAAGGAGTACCTCTCGTAGTGCAAGATTTGAAAGGGAAAGAATGGGTTTTTCAATTCCGGTTCTGGCCCAATAACAATAGCCAGAATGTACGTTTTGGAGGGGGTTACTCCTTGCAAACAGTCGATGCAATTACAAGCTGGTGACGTAGGTAACTAACCCTTTACCCTGTTACGACAACCCTGATTATCATTCTGTTCTTCATTTTGTTTCTAGTCCTTTCCGGGGTAAGTCCGTCTTTTGCTTTTGGTTGAGTGGTTCTTCATCCCACATCTAGCTTAGGTTGGCAGCCGTGGTTATTCATCAACAAGTTTGATATCATTTCCTCTACCTTGTCTGGGTGACTCTTTCCAACCACCACTTTTAGTACTTTGCCCCATAATACGTTGGTTGAATAATCAACCTATAGTTTTGTTTTCACGAATCCGCCAGTGCGCTAAGTTCAAAACTACCCCAGTACCTTTTGTTGCTTTCTAGTGTTGTACGTTGTTGTTTTTCCCCTCTACAAAGTGGTCGTTTCACGTCTACTTCTGAGCTTGGGCTTACTATGAGTTCTCTTAGTTTGACACATGCTTCTGTTTTTTCAGTGACATTCAGTAGGTTAGAGCCAGAAGGAAAATTAGTTATGGGATTTTGAAAGGCTTCTGTTGTGCCTCCGTCAGATCAGGTTTGGTTGTATCATATTCAGTTGCTTATTATAATGAGCACAGTAGCCATTCCAGTTTTCTTGCAAGTGCTTCTCCTGTTCATTCTCATGTCACTGTAATGATTGATGTTTTGATTAATTGAACTGTATATGAAAGGTTATGCAAAATGTTCTCATCCTAAACCCTTACAAGTAAAAGCTGAAATTGTGTTAACAAGGAACAAATGAGGTGGAATTTCCCTGTTTTTCAGTTTTTCCCCTTTGGAACTAGCTGTGTGATGCTACTAAAGGAATTTCTACCGTAATATCGCCTAGTTTTAGTAAGCCTTCAAGTAAGGTGGGACTCGGTGCATATGGCAATGATTCATCGATTACTTGAGAATATTTCTGAAAGCTTCAGAAACTGCTCAAGTCCCAAATGAGCAAAATTTGCGATTTGTATGCACTTTCCTATTGGAGTTTGGATGTCGTTTAACATCTAAGTTTGGATGGCTTTGCGTTAGATAGTGCAGGATCAAGTGGCATATAGTGAGTTTTACTTATAATTTTTCATTATCCCCAGGGCAATGAAACAGTTAATACTGGTAATGGAGTTTCAATTCACGGGGATGTTAATACAAGAACTGCTAACTCTGGTGAGGTGATTTCGATCTATCGCCATTCAAAAGTGAGCTCAAAACCCTCCAGCTTTCTTCCAGTCAACCAGGCTACTGTCGCAGATCCGTCAAGAACAGTGTCTGAAGTTAATAAATCCGGCTATATAGCAGCAGATGTATTTGATGCTCAACCTGCTTTTCGTACTAAAAGGAAGAACAGCACCTTGGGTTCAAAGAGTAAACGCCTAAGAATTGAGAATGGGGACATGATAGAGCTGAAGCTGACATGGGAACAAGCTCAAGGATTGCTACGCCCACCTCCTAACCATGCCCCGAGTGTAATGGTGATTGAAGGCTTTGAATTTGAGGAGTACGAGGTACCAATCTCTATATCAATGATGTCAAAGAATTGAATTGAGCATTTTCTTTCTCTATGGTTGTTTTAGCAGCATACTGTTCCCCATGAGCAGTAAAGTATTCTTGCTTGAATCCTGAGATTAGCATTTAGTACTTGACGTAGAATCTCCTTATTTAAGGTTATAGCTCTTTCTGAATTTATTACTCATGTCAAAATACGCCTTGGATTAGCAATTAGTAATGGTAAAAAAACTCTGATCTACTTCCTAGGGAAATCATACTTTAGCTGTTTGCAATAAGCCATTATTTGTTTTTAATAAGGCAGGCTTAATGAACATTTGTGTATCTTGGAAGGAAGCGTTCCAAGTTTGAGGTTATGAAAAATTAAAATTGAGGGCACTCGAGGTCAATAGGATTTGCGAGATGTTATACTGCTACTATTTTCCAAAATTACGATTTCTCTTTGAGATTGTGTGGGCAGATATAGATGTATGTGTATATGTATGTATGTATGTATATGTGTTTGTGTGTATATATATAATAATAGTTGCCTCACATCCTCTCATGATAAGTTTGGCACTGGGCAGATACTCAATTTTACTCTTTTTACATTGTTTGAAGCGGTTGTTTTACTATTTAGTTAGCACAATAACATTAGATTAATCTTCATATTTGTTTTGTGTCTTGATTGTATTTAGAACTTTGCCTCTTGAACTTTAGAACTGATGTCGAAGCAGGGCAAGAAGCTCCATCTTTTGGATTTTTGATATGATTTTTTTTAGCAGGATGCTCCAATTATTGGGAGGCCTACACCATTAGCAGCTGATCACGTGGGGTAAGCCACTTACGTGTACTCATTCTCAGTTGGCTTTATTTCCTTGCTAGATTTGCTCTCTCTTCATTTATACTTTTGAGAGTTGAAGACTCTGTTCCATGTTTGTGGGAATCCAAAATTGTGATTAATGATTAAACATAAGGTCATATGACAAGGTATATGGACTCTCTGAGTGTTCATATAAACCATTGAAATGTTAGTATCGGTAATACTCAGTTGACTTAATTTACGGCCAGTGGCCATTTCTCCAAATATTTGAGGGATCATTCAACATACATTTGGCTTTTGGTCTCCGTTTCTTCAAGTTATGAACACTAACTTGTATCAACTTGAACTGAAATTGAAACTGAACTGTGAAACACGGTGTCCTTCAAATTATCATTCCCGTGTAATCCCGAGCCTTACAGTTACGTACTGCCTTTTTGTAAATAGACTTGTTTGTCAATTTACATCTCTTTCTGTGAAATGATAGCCAATTATGCATTGATTTGTGTGCAGTGAAATGGTCCAATGGGCACAGTGCGAAGATTGTTTTAAGTGGCGCAGAGTGCCTCAGATGCTCTTTTCCCCTCGAGATGGACCTGTTCTGAGAACCTGTGGGATCCAGAAAGGTATGTCTGCAGAGGTTAAGCATGCATGCCACCCACACTGGTTGGCCCAACACTTCATTTCCTTACAGATTTTAGCATTGCAGCCATGGTAGAAGACCATGTCTCGACCTTTTCTTGACTGGCAACTTCTGACAACACACATCTCGGACCAATAGAACTTCTAAGCACCTTGTTTGTGTTTTGGTAATATAGATTCTTATCACCATTGTTATGTGTGGTTCTTCTCTATCGCACTCTCTCGAGCACACGTGCCCGCGCGCGCACAGAAGAATCTGCACCCACAACTCTCACCCCATGGTTAGATTCAGGTAGTAATGTTTGTATGTTCTGCTGCCAGATCTGCGTGTTCAGCGGTTCAAGAATTAACATCACAAGAGCTCGAAGATCTGCTCCCGAACAATCAAGGTATGAATTGCTTTAAACATTCCTTGGATTGATTGGTGTACTATGTAGCCTTTACTGTATGTAGCTCAGGAGTGCAATGTTGCAGTTAGTCCTTGTTGATTAATTTTTATGAATACTTTTGCCAGTAGTGATACTTAGTCATGTTGCAATTGGTTATATTACTGCCACGCAGCTGCTTCTTAGAAAATAATTGCTGCAAGCCATGACGCGGATACACTGGAAGCTTTGGAAGGGCTCGACGCACTTGCCAACCTTGCTATCATGGAAGTGGGAGAAACCCACCAATCATCATCTCAGGCTACCACAAGACATCCTCGCCATAGACCTGGATGTACGTGCATTGTTTGCATTCAGCCCCCAAGTGGTAAGGGCCTGAAGCACAAGAACACATGCACATGCACATGCAATGTCTGCCAAACTGTAAAGCGACGTTTCCGAACCCAGATGTTGCGGCGTGAAAAGAGACAATCAGTCAAAGGAGCGGAAACTGCATGCCAAAGCTGCAGCAGCCACGGCTGCTTGAAGTTCCAGACGATGACATCCAGCTGTTGGATAGTGACACGGATAACAGCAATCCTAGTGTTTCGATTGCAGCCGATGAAGGTTCTGACAATGACCTGAGTAAGAGAAAGTCCTCTACTTCGCCTTTTAAAGGTCAAATTGACCTGAATATCCAACCGGAGCAGGAAGAAGAGCCCTCGCCTGTTTCAAATTCTGGTAGCATGTTGAGGGAGCTCTACGACGCCACTGAGAGGTATTTCAGACAGCAGCCGTTGCCAAGCTCCGGTGGTAGCAAAAACATAGTAGGGAACGGCACCCCTGTAGGCAGCAGTCTCCAGAACTCTGATCGCGACCGTCCTGTAACTTTATCCGTTAAACCGCCCGCATCCACATCAGCCTCTGGCAGATAAAAGAAAAAAGGCCATTCGAGCAGGAAAGCAAGCAAGTGTAGCTATTGTTGTACATTCAAATGCACAGGCATCGCACTCCTTCAGGTCCGTACATATTGAAAAGCTGGAGGCAGGAGCTATCGTACAGAACCCATCATGTTGCTGGTTAACGTGCTATATTCTCGTCCTCTCTGCTCTCTGCTACTGACTTTACAGTGATATAACTGGATGCAGCATGCATAAGTAACGGAGGACAAGTTCATAATGCAATGGAAGTGGGTGGTAGGTTGAAGCGATTTCATTTCCCCGTAGTAGCTCACCTCGCCGATCCATGGTAGAATCATCGACGATGCAATTAGGCCTAAGTTATGGACTCTTTATCCCTTTTCCCCATCTTCTTTGTCCAAGAGAAACCATTTCTTTGCAGGTAATTTTTATCTCCACCTGTTGCTCGAAGTTCCAGAATTTATTAATGGCGTAATGGGTGAAGGGTTGAGAATTGTGCAGTGGCAGGTGCTTTACTTTCAGTTCTGTTTAGTTTACCCACAGCTATCAAGTTTATAGTCCTGGAATATTTTAGTTAGGAGAGAACCTGGTCATGAACCATTGAACTTTGAGGTAAATTTCAGCTTTTTTTCCTGTTTTTATATGTAACTTCCATGAGATGTAAGATAAATTTATGTTTCATAGTTCGTATTTAAAAATGTTATTTCCACCCTTGATATATTTTTCATGTCTGTTTTGTAGCTAAAAATACGTATCAGTGACAATTATAAATTCTTTAGCAACAAAAAAGGATGTTACCTAACACATATAAGGGCTCATATTACTTTATGTCAACAGTAAAAGAAGAATGAAAATACATACACAGTAATGTTCACAACAAAAAATATTATCCAAAGAATGAACATTTTAAATCTTAGAGTTTTGAAATGGGAATGAAATAATTTGAAAATGATGGAATTCTTGAGATAATCAATCCAAAGACTCTCTAATTAAGGTAGTTGTTCGTCCTCCTCTTGAAACGGGTAACTTATCTTGTACTCGCGCCACACATAATTATTACCATCCCACGTTTCTCCCTGACTAGCGCCACTGATTAGAATAGCTAATTGCCCACCCAACCTTCGGGGCCCTTTTGGTGGATATTTTTGCAAGTTGTGACCAGCTGTTCGGCATTCTGCTTCAGTTCCACATTTCCCTTGTAGCTTTCAGCCATTGTATCCTGCTCCAAGGGAAACAAAATGAAGCCATTAAGCATTCAATTCATACTGATCGTTCTCTGTGTGCTTGCCTCCTTGTTGGTGGTACAACAAACTGAAGCAGCCAAATCAGCCAAAGCACCCAAGGTTGCTAAAGTGAAACGACAGCGCATAACGTGCAAAAACCGAAGGAGCAAATGCTTTCTCAAGTATGTAACATGCCCAATTCAGTGCCCAAAGGTACAGCCTGCAGATTCGCGTACCAAAGGATGCTTTCTTGATTGTTACTCCCCCAAATGTGAAGCAGTTTGCAGAAGTAAGAAACCCGACTTAAATCTCTAGCTATAACTTTTATGAAATTGCACACGAATCTACACGAGAACCGCTTTTAGATGATGTACCATTTTTTCAAGTAAAAGCATACATTTGTCTCCCACAAGTGTCTTGGATATAACTGATTAGAATAGCTAATTGCCGGCTGTTCGGCATTTTGCTTTTAAAAAGATGAGGCCATTAGTTGTACAACGTCAGTAAATTGCTTAAGTCCATCTTCAGAGAAAGCTTTGACGCGTGCTCATCCGTCGTGATGCTTCAGAGGTATAGATCAGAAGACCAGGACTGAGTGAGTGAGAGATGGAGCTTCAACATTTCAGCCATGATGAGCATCCATTGTTCTTCAGGGAAATCATGCCAAAGGAAGATGACGGTGATGAGGAAGCTTGTCGCTGCGAGGGGTGTCTGGAAGTAATCTCTGGCGCCTACTACGGATGTAGCGATGGGTGTAAGTTCTTCCTTCACAAATTATGCGCTGAATTACCCCCAGTGAGAGAACACCCCTTGCACCCAGGACACCGTCTTACTCTTCACGGGAGAAGAGACAACCACAGGTGCGATGTCTGCAGAAGCAAATGCGAGCACTTCACCTACGCCTGTTCACCGTGCGATTTCGACATGGACCTAATATGTGCTTCTCTGATGGAGCGCAAGATTGATCACCCGAGTCACATACACCCGTTAACCCCAGTGCAGAGGAGAGCCTTGTTATTCTGTGATGCTTGCGGGGAAAAACATGAAGGCATGGGGTATCAATGCACCACTTGCGTCCATTTCTGGATCCATCGGGACTGTGCTTCATTGCCAAGCACAATTGAACGTAGTGATCACAAACACCCTCTCACACTCAGCTATACTATTCCATCTCAATATGCTACGTTTTATCACGATTGTGACATATGCCGCAAGCAATTGCGCCCATTTTATTGGGTTTACTATTGCGGAAAATGCCGATATTTTACCCATGTCAAATGTGCAGCATCAAAGATCGAGTCTCTTGTCGATCCATCCACCTGGTAAGTTCTTTGAATTTTCACATCACTTTATCTGGTATTTCACACATTGTAGGGAACTCAAGGTTCTAGAGTATCCCTGGTCAGCGACGTGAGTAGTATTCTGCCACGAATTTGGCAGAGTTGTGCAAATGACAAAACCTCCTCCCTTACCTTCCCAAATTAACCTCTAACTCGCTCGGAGATTCTCCAGATGAGTTTAACCTGCAAAACTGGCGAGCTAAATCGCGCCAATAATGTTGACGACCACAGAAACATTCGATGCAGATTAGCTCCCTATGTTCTGTAGTTTAACCAGGTTCACAAGTTTATTTAACGTCATGCTTTTCTGTGTGCACGCTGGGACAGTAATTGAAGATCACGACTCCGATCGGCTTTACCTGCCACCTGACGACATCAAATCTATCAATGCAACAGAATTACTTCTCAGACGGCTGGGACTGGGAGAGAATGAGAGAGCAACAGAACTCAACCATTTTAGTCACGACCATCCATTAATCCTTTTTGATGTGCAACCCGAAGAAAGTGAGTCATGTCCAGGGGAAAACTTCAAGAATGATGACATACTATGTGAAGCCTGTGTTAAACCTATTATTTCACCGTTTTATAAGTGTTCCCTATGCGATTTCGTTCTACACAAAAGTTGTGACGAGTTACCTACAGAATTGCAACATCCATTTCACCCACAACACCAGCTCATCCTCCTCCCAAAATCCCCTCAATTGTTGGGCTTGTTCCTATGTCAAGGTTGTGGTTTTTATTGCAACGGGTTTGCCTTCGGTTGTGTGGACTGCAAGTTCTACCTCGGTGTCAATTGTGGTTCCTTACCAAGCACGATTAAGCATGAAGCTCACAGGGATCACCTCCTCCATATGGAAGAATCACAACAATACGAGGATCAGTGCACCGCATGTCATCGATTGTTTGGATATAAGGAGGAGCTTTTATTTTGTTGTGATAGTGATACTTGTGATTTCAAATTACACGCCCTTTGTTCTCTATTTCCACGCGCCCTTAGGCACAGGTATGATGAACACCCCTTAATCCTAACCTATTCCCCTGTTGAAGACCGTGAAGCTGATGAATATTACTGTGAGATTTGCGAGAAAGAAATGAATCCGAGGGAATGGTTTTATCATTGTGTGAGTTGTGATCGGTCTATGCATACTCATTGTGCATTGGATGACAGGTATCCAAATGTCAAGTTTAGGGACATCCTTAATGTCGTATCTCATAGACACCCTCTATCTTTTGCTAGATTGGTATCCCTAAATGCCCAGTGCAGCCATTGTCGTTACCATTTCTGGTCTGGTACCTTTAAATGTACAAAGTGCAATTATAAATTGTGTGTAAGCTGTGCTCGTGATCTAGCTAAGATATAACATCACGTCCAACCTTCTTTTCTTTTCGAGAACTGTTTATTTTCATCCAGTGTAAGATAAGGTTTGAAGATGTTCCTCCATGTTCTTGTCAGTGTTATCTATTGTTATGGAAAAATCTATGTACAGTTGGTATTTTTATAGTCGAATATGAATATTGTAGTCAGTTATGATCTCAATTTGAGAAATTAGGTTTTTTTTTGCCAATTTTCCATTTCCCTCTGCTATACGAGCCAAATCTAGCTCAGCTTGTTAACTTAGCTGAGCACGAGTTTGAGCACAGATTTATAGGAACACAACCCTAGTCATTCTCTAGTGATACGAACACGAACAAGCCCTAACAAGATGAGTCATTCCTTAGTTATATACAAACTCGAACAAGTCCTAACAAGCCGAGTACACGCTCATTTGTAGCCGATTTAATAGTAACGGTGTAATGTGATTAAAGGGATTTGCAAAGTTTTAGGATATATAAAATGAAGATTTAGAGACTTGAGTTGAAATAACTAGTCTAGACTAGTTTTTTCTTTTTTAAATAAAATCTTCATTTTGAAGTCTTCCTCATTTTATGGGTTGTGGGCTTCCGAAATTTTCTGTTATTTGTAACTGTCATTTCAATAACAAAAATGAGGCCTCCTCTTTGTATCTGTTCTTTCTTATTATAATACATTTTATCACTTATTTATGAAAATCAAGTTAAGATAATTTTTTTTTCTTGTTTTTATATGTAGTTTCCATGAGATGTAACATAAATGTGTGTTTCATAGTTCGATATTTGAGAATGTTATTTCCACCCCTCTATATATTTTATCCCCTTTTTTATTATTAAAAATACATATCAGTATAAACTTGTTAACGACAAGGAGGATGTAAGGTAACAATATAGGCGGGTAAAATTAACCTCTCTCATATATTTTTATATTGACAGCAAAACAAAAATGAAAATACAAACACAGAATCTTCACAACAAAAAGCATTATCCAAACAATGGACTTTTTTAAAATTTTAGAATTTTAAACTAAAGGAATTTTAGAATGAAGGGATTGCAAAATGAAATAATTTTTCAAACACACTATCTAGGGTAGATGTTAATCCCGTTGGAACGGAATACTTAATCTCGTGAGGTCAAAATACACACTTTTCGTTCTCTATTTCCACGCACCCTTAGGCTTAGGTGCGACAAACACCCCTTAATCCTAAGCTATTTCCCTATTGAAGACCGTGAAGCTATTGAATATTACTGTGAGATTTGCGAGGAAGAATTGAATCAGAGACAATTGTTTTATCATTGTGTGTGTTGTGATCGGTCTATGCATACTCATTGTGCTTTGTATGAGAATCTCATAAACACCCTCTATCTTTTGTTGGAGTCGTACCTAGTGATTTCCAGTTCAACCGTGTTATTGTCAGGCACCTTTAAATGTACAAAGTGCGATTATAGATTGTGTGTAGAGTGTGCTCGTCTTCTAAGTGAGAATTAACATCATAGTCCAACCCTCTTTTCTTTTCAGGAACAGTTTATTTTCCTCCAATTTAAGATAAATATACTTTGTTTATACATTGTTTCTCCATGGTTTTGTCTTGTGGTACTATAATTGAGGGATATTGTTATGGCGAAATCTAGGCACAGTTGGTAACCAACTCTTGTTAATGTTTCATGGTTGGTAGGCTTGCGAGCTTAAATGAATATTATCTATTGATACCAATTTTCTCATGCTACAATGTCTGCTTACTGGTAAGGTGGAAAAAAAGGAGCACTAAAGTTCATACTTTCTACAACAAGAAATTATTTTTTTCAGTAAATATACAATGATAACAATGGCGATGCCCCTTGCATAGCCCAGTTCCTAATCTCGTGTATGGCTAAATCATATTTTTTGAAAGAAGTGGAAGATAACCGGTAAATAGGATAGTTGTGCATGGTAGACTTAGATTCATGTAGCAACACCAACATGAAAAATAACAGAATTGTCATATCTAAACATCGTTGTCTGATCCGAAGTATGTTCTCCAAGGGGAAAACCAAGATAAGGAAAGATAGAAAACCAGCTTGATATGTTCACCTTTTTCTTTTTCTCGTGATACATATTGTTCTAGAGGTAAGAGCAGTGTTTGCGTGCCTCTCTCCACTGCCACTATTAACTCATATTAGAAAGTGTGAAAACCTACAACTTGTGTCTACTGACCTCACTTGTTAACACACGCTTGTCATTCATCTCTTTTGCGTAACTGATGGAACGCATAATGCTGGAGGACAGAGAAGACAATCAACTCGAGGCATACTAAGAGGTTTTGAATAGCTTCTTGAATGTGCTCTACGTCGAACCAGAAATGATGTGACAGAAGGATGTCATTGGGACTAGGATGTCAAGCACCACTCCTTGCATGTGGCTACTAGTAATCAAATTTGCAACTTAACAATTACTCCGTACCATATATCCTCCATTTCTAGGAAAGAGAGAAGAAAAGAGTAAATGAACATGGAATAGCGTTTCTTAAGAATAAATATATCTTGACACAACGGAATCAATAAAATGAACCCAAAGCATCATTTGTCAAGGATATGGTGCAATTGCTCTGAAACCATAGGCAACATTTTTAGTATGCCTATTCTGAGCCAAGTGCAGAGACTCCTCGATCGTAGTGTCCTGACAGTTTACCAGGGTGTAGTGAAACTGAGACTCAGAATGATTTACTCTCTTGATAGAAGAAGGTAGCTTTGGAAGTGCAGATTCGAATCAGTAACTAGAGCAGTTAGAGTTTTTGTCCTCAATAACCCTTTTTTAATACTTAATTACTCATCTACCCCATTTTCAATCTTATTTACCTATCTAACCCATTTTTTTAAAATCTCACTTTCAAAGAGAGATTTCAAGCTAAGAAAACGTGGTTCCAAACCACGTTTTCAATATATTCGTTTAATCATAGTAACGTTTGCTTGAAAACGTGGTTTGGAATCACGTTCTTAGCTTGAAATCTATCTTTGAAAGTGAGATTTCCAAAAAGAGGTTAGATAGGTAAATAAGATTGAAAATGGGGTAGAAGAGTAATTAAGTAATAAAAAAGAATTATTTAGGAAAAAAACTAGAGCAGCTATACCCTTTTTGTGGAAGCTTGGCTGAGCTAGGTTGAGACAAGGAGGCCGTTTTTTTCTTCTTTTTTTTTTTTTAGGTAAATACAACTTTGTGTTGTTTTTTTGGGCAAAACTGACTTTTTCTTTTTACAGTACGATACAATGATCAAGGTGCTCTATTATTCTTTTTATTTATTTTTTTTGTCTTATTGCAAGAACATACTTTTCTTACATGTATAATTTGTTGAAAGTGGAAGAGGTCCAAATAAATAATCTCTTCATTTCAGGTGATCAAACACTAAGTGTAGAAGGATATTTTTGCCTCTCTTCCATGCTTAGGGATGTCTAGGAAATGTCTTTATTGTTCAAGTAACCAAAAGACATGTATCGTTGCAAAGGGAGGACAGTAGGATTTACAGAAGAACACAACCCCTTTAATGCATATAGACTTTGAAAGTGGCTTGTGCGGTGCCAGTTCTTTTGCAAACACATGGTAAAAGACCACCAATGAATACATAGCTAATGATACTGAAACATTGAGAATTATGGTGAATGTCCAGCTGACCCAACTAGGATACATCCCAAGAAGTTGCAAAGCTATCGTCAGAACATAGCATATTGGGCGCGTAATAACGAATAGGCAAAGAAGCTATAACGTCTGATGGTTCAGACGAATAGTATGAGGCTGCAGTTGTCAGAATGGTTAGGTATTAAATATTTCTTAATACCCGTTGAAGCAGCAACAGATGAAGTAGCGAAGGACGCTCTAAGTATGAGGGGTCGATGCGAGTGGGAGATACATGTTTAATGGGAAACTCGACGGTAATCTAAATTTCAACGGAAAAAGGGAATTTACGTCATCTTGAAAGATAATGGTTCAAATATACAACGAGACTTGATGGTTAATGTAAGCTAAGATAATGAACTTTAGTGTCAATATATGACGGAGGACCTTCTGAACACTACCCTATTGATTAGAGACAATCTGTGTAACTTTTGGTATAGTAAATGCTTTTTGCCCGTGGTTTAACCACCACCGGTAGAATCAATTTCACAATTCTGAACGATCCAAAATTCAATTATTTAAAAATGATCGAATTTGTCGTTAGATGGTCCATATTTTGTTGATAATAACAATAGTGACAAATGAAGGTATGACAAATAAGATATGAGGTGTGAGACAAATCAAAATTTGATCAAACGTCCTTGATGGATAGCAAACGATACCCTTGTTTCCCGTTTACCGCCAAAAACACAAAACGAAACAAATACAGAGAGATAAAAACCAGCTTCCCCCACGTTCTGTGATTAGCAAGTTTGTACTCTAGCCCTTGAATCTATCAACGGTACGTTCCTATCCTCAATAATTCCATCTCTGTTCTCCATTTTCAATACCAACAATTGCTCAAAACAAATCCATACCTTCCACATAAAACAAACATCTATCCTCTGTATATGCACTTGTGTGTCAGTGTGTGTGTGTGTGTACAGTTGAGTGAAAATATGAGAGGGAATCCACCATTTGTGCTAATTTTGTTTGTAACTCTGATTTTTGGAGGTTATTATTGCGAGCTAGGGAGTTCGGTGACCGTTACGTATGATCACAGAGCACTTGTTATTGATGGAAAGAGGAGGATTTTGCAGTCGGGGTCATTTCACTATCCGCGTACCACGCCTGAAGTGAGTTTATTGTTATTGATGATGTATGTATTGAGTGTTTCTTGCGGGTTTTGTGAATTTTGCTGTGTGTGATCTGGTGATGTGGATTGTCTTTGCTATTGGGTGAATTTTAGATGTGGCCGGAGATTATTAGGAAGTCGAAGGAAGGGGGACTGGACGTGATCGAGACCTATGTTTTCTGGAACTATCATGAGCCTGTCAAGGGAGAGGTAAAAACTTGAGCTTTATTAGCTATTGTTTGACAATTGCGAGTATAAGGAGGTCGATGTGCGTTCTATTGTTCTGAATTGTTTGGGTCATTGCCATGATGGTGATATCCTTTGCTTTAGATTAAATCCTGCTTTCCTAGAGTTCCTCATTTTCATGTTTGGACAATTTGATTTTGCTTACTGCTCTTGCTGCTGAATTTGTTCTTCATAAATGCTCAGCATAAAAAAATCATCGTTGAGGTGGCAATCCTTGATTCTAATTCTTATTATAAATATCATCTGCTTCCTTTAAGACTGTTGGATTGATCAAGATTACACTATCATCTTAACAGCATCATACAAAATTACAATAATGTCTGAATATTCGTTCAACTTTTGTAGTACTACTTTGAGGGCAGGTTTGACCTCGTTAAGTTCGTGAGGACAGTTCATGAAGCTGGCCTTTATGTGCATCTAAGAATAGGTCCATATGTTTGTGCTGAATGGAACTATGGGTCAGTTTTCCTTATTAACTCCTTTTATTATGCAGCTAGATTTTCCTCTCTTCCCTGAGATTGTAGCATTTAACTTCTTAAGGAGCTTACAGTAATTAGCTCATAACCTGATTAAGCGGAACGAAGTTGAATTCCTTGATTACTGAAGGAGATTACTAGTTGTATAAAAAGATAAATTTTGTTGCGAAGAAAAGGTTAATAGTAACTTTATTATTCTTCGAGGAGTTTTTGAAGCTGTTATGACCTCAACACGATATAGTATATGAAATTCTAGGAAAAAAGAGGAGATGAAGAGAATTAAAATGACTCTCGGAGAATGGAGCTACCAAAAACTATATAGATGTGAGCAAGTAACATTATTAAAGAGCATAAAGAAGACAAAGTTCTGAGTCATTATAATTCTATAGTTGCTAGATATTCATAATTGCTAGCAAGGTGGTTTTCTCTGAAGCTGCAGATTTCTCAGCAATACGACTTTTTAAGCACTGCAGTGCACTGATTTTGTTGTTTGTATCCACTGCGATCTACTGCACTTGTTCTTATCTTGAGAGCAAACTTATCTTCAATCTAATACGTGGTACACACTTTTCATAATTTTTACCTTGTTTTGGAACAGAGGCTTTCCTCTTTGGTTACATTTTATTCCTGGAGTTCAGTTTCGGACAACCAATGAAATTTTCAAGGTACACTCCCTGTTCATGAGATTATCTAATCATGTTCTTTTTTATCACTTTTCTCTGCATTTCTTGTGCCTGAATAGTTTCTTCTAATAATTCCTAAAACTTGTTTATTTTTCCGCAGAAAGAAATGAATATTTTCCTTGTAAAAATCGTTAACTTAATGAAGGAGGAGAACCTTTTTGCATCACAAGGAGGACCAATCATTCTTGCTCAGGTGATGGTTTCCTTTTATCTTCTTCGCAAGTTTGTACCAGACGACTCCTACAAATTTGTTGATATATTTGTGGTGATTCAGTTGCTTCAGCTAGTTTGTTTATCTATCATCAGACGTTATGAACAACAAGCAGCAGCAAAGCACTGACTTAAGTTAGGAATTCAGACCTGACTCATTTTAGGCATTACAATGTGCCAAAATTAGGGAAACTTGAAAGGGACACAATAAGGGAAAGCCAATATGTTATCCGTGTATAACTAACCTTCCGCAGACCCTACAACAGTGGGAGCCTCGTACGTGCAACTGTTACAAATTTTAATGTAGATCAGATCGTGTATTGCATAGATTTTATGAGAAAATTTTGTCCTTGATTTATTAGATGTCAAATTTCACAGAAGGAAAATGTGGGTTTGTTTCCATCTCCATAACATGATATCCTGTCAGCAACTCCACTTGATAAAAGTAGTAATTGACGCATATCATCTTTAGAATTTGTGGCTACCTACTCGGTAGTAAGTTCCTCTTTTGCAATATATCGAACGGGTATTATGTAGCCTGTGGGCGTCTGAGGAGTCGCAGAATGGTAAAGATAACAAACATTGTTTGGAGAGTTATCCAAACCTTGTAGCTCATATCAAGATACTACACTTTATAGATATGCGCTGATTACGGGTTTATCTTTACCTAGTACACGGAACAGCAGTGCTTAACAATGGACAGCTGAGCTTTGGGCCACCTCTTTACAAGTTGAGATACTCGAATACTAAAGTGCATCCTGGATGAGAGTGACTTGGGTATCTATAGGGTTAAACATGTAGAAACTGCTAGCAATTCAGTCGGATTTTTTATCACGTGGATTACCGAGATACTTGAAACGAAATGAATTGTCTGTTGTGCTGTTCTGAGGATTCCGTTACATCAGACCACACAAAACAAGGTTGTGCATGAAGTAATTTAACATCTAGCTTTGTTAATGGCTTCAAAGGAATCAAAGGCTATGCAGAATGTTCATAATATTGGCGCTTGTGTTTGTGACCTAATTAATAAGCATTTAGAGTCTGGGAAGGCACCAATCTCAATGACAGCTCTTTTCCTGTTCATTTATGTCACTTTGTCCTGTTAATCAGTTTCATGTGCTACTTCTCACGCTAACATTACCAGGTAGCCATCACATAGGCTTTTTAAAATGTCCTAGATAAAGTCGAGGGAAAAAAATATGAAGTTGCATATGATTTTCGGGTAGATTGCATCTGATTTTGTTCTGTAAATCGGTTGCAGGTTGAAAATGAATATGGAAACGTTGAGGGGTCATATGGAGTTGGTGGCAAGCTATATATTAAATGGGCGGCAGAAACTGCTATAAGTCTTAACACTACTGTTCCTTGGGTGATGTGCGCACAAAGTGATGCACCTGACCCCATTGTAAGTATTGAGTTCCTTATTGGTATAACTTCTTGCTCTCCTCTTTGGCATTCGACAAATATGTACTTTATCTTACATTTTAATCATAACACAAATGCTAGGCTGTTTCATACTGCAAATCAAGGTGCTAAGAAGGATGACAAATTCATGTGCATCGTGCAAGAGCATTTGTGAAAAATTCTTCACGATGAGGATTTTACCAACAAGTATTACATGAGTAATGACAATTATGTGTTTATGCAGTGTAACACGGGAAATAAAACGGGTGCTATCAACTACTAAGACCACGAATGAAAAATCAATAAAATACGGAAGGCTGAAACTATTGAGATAGGAAGCACTTGAACAATTAAGGTTTGTCTTCTAATTGAACTTATCTTGAGTACTAAAGAGGTTGTCCAAGTGTCCAAATTTAGATATGGTGAATTTTTATCATGTGTAAGATGAAGAGATGTCCAGATGTGTTCTAAATTGCAAGACTTGTTTGACATAGGTAAAGAACCTTTCTAGAAGTGTCTATGCATCCTATGCCATCAAGGCTAATTGCTCAAACTGTATCTCCTATTCTTCTTGTTTTCCTGGTTGTTTTCTTCCTGCTGGAAATTCTTGTTTTAAGCTGCCCCTAAGCTTATGCATCAAGATGAAAGGGATGGGATGTTCTATATTGAGCACAACTTGCAATATTTCATCTTGATTTTGTACTTAAGAAATCTTATATTTTGGATATATCATCCATTATAATGAACAGTAACATGCCAAACCTGTAGATAAACACATGTAATGGGTGCTATTGTGATGGGTTCACCCCAAATTCCCCTTCCAAGCCAAAAATGTGGACAGAGAACTACAGTGGATGGTAAAGCTCTGTAATTCTTAAGCTTTGATGAAATGCTTGGAGTATTTCTTTTTTGGTTTTTATAAAAGAAGTGGAGGTGTAGAGCATTTATTTTTTGTTACAGGTTCCTTTCATTTGGTTATGCAGTACCCTATCGGCCAGTTGAGGACCTGGCTTTTTCTGTTGCACGCTTTTTTGAAAAAGGAGGCACTTTTCAGAACTATTATATGGTGAGCTAATAATTTAATCTAATTGTAGTATGATCGTATGCAACTTTGCAAGTATGATCGTATGCAGTGGCATTGCTTTTCAGTTCTGTTATATCCTTGCAGTATTTTGGTGGCACCAACTTTGGACGTACAGCGGGAGGTCCTCTGATTGCAACAAGCTATGACTATGATGCCCCAATAGATGAGTATGGTAAAATTCCTGACATTTGGAGCTTTATTAAGACGTTAAATTTGTTCATTAAATGCGCCCTCGAGTATTTAAGGACGTCAATGAACAAGACTGAAGTTCCCTGCGCCTGCTTTGGCTACAAAAGTCATTATTCTTCATTTAGCTCTGGCATTCTTATTGCTCTTGTAATGATTTTGCTTGAGCTATATACATTTCTATGGTTCTCCTGCATGTATTTCCCCCCTTTTTACTAGTACATACGCCTTTTTTTCTTTGGATGAGTTGGTGCCCGTCTTGCCCCTTTCTAAGATTCATCTATTTCTTGTTTTACGTTGTTTTCCGTGTTATTTTATTTCGCTACTGTCTTTTGGAGTAGACGTTACTGTTTTTAGAAATTACCACTCAGGTGAATGAGGCATAGTTAAACGATCCGAAAGAACTTGACAACTAGCCCCAGAGTAAACACTTAGTGTTCTACAGTTAGTAACTTCAGTATATGCTGTTATATTCTTTATTCTGATAAGTATTTTGATGCAAGGTGACCCATCTGGTAATGCAACTGTCCAGAAGTGTATTAACTGTGAGTTGCTGCTTTTAGTTATCGGACAAGTTTGTGAACATTAAGCTTACTGACAGAGCATATAACAGCTCATTCTTGATAGAACTTCCATCCTCTACCTCTGAGAAGGTTCGGTTTGCTACGGCAGTGGGCTGCCACTTAAAGTTTAAGGCATCTCTTTTCTGGAAATCAGTTCGTGACCTTTTAGATTTTTGTTTACTATCTTCTCTGACCTTCACTCCGCAATTCCTTTCATGTTCCTTCATTTGAATATGTAGCTTTCGTTCCCATGAGAGAAAAATGAATAAAAAGGTTTGCTGATTTTGTTTAAAGAACTGTAGGTCCTAAGTGATAATTATCTAAAGTTTGTATGGCTGCTACTCATCCCCACTTGGTCAATGGGCCACATCTTAACATGCCAAATTACCAAATTTTTTGTCCACGACTTTCTGTAAAGCACTCATTTAACAGATAATTCCTTCATAGTAAGTAAGAATTCAGTGATGCCGGGCGGCGCTTTCTGCATTTATGTAGTATGGCATCATCAGGTACTTGGGATTCAGTGTCACATATAACGTAGGTGAGGATAGAGATGACTCATATGCATAGATTTTGCTGGAACGTGATCATTTCTGTAGGTACTTCTCAAAGAGGTGCGATGATTAATGTGAAAAACAATATAAGAATCCATTGATTTTTTGTTAGTTAACAACTTTGCTTCATCATTCCTGTGCTGTGTGCAATTTGCTGCGCATTCTAAGAAGAATATATCTGTGCAGGTTTTACAAGGCAGCCAAAGTGGGGTCATCTTCGAGACCTGCACAAGTCAATAAAGCATTGTGAAGATTATTTGGTCAATGCGGACCCAACTCAGCAGTCACTTGGTACGAATTTAGAGGTATGTGTACCTGGTGAATGTCAATATTGGACATTTTGTTAAAGCTCTGAAGTCTCAATCTTGCACAGTGATTGTGTGTATCTTGGAAAAGTCATATTTAATGGATGGGACATGAAGAAAGCTCTTTACACTTTGTTCAAGAGGAATGGGAAAGATGAACGAGGAAACTAAGA
>JAVXUO010000627.1:0-68523 GCA_033065855.1 Escallonia rubra | reverse complement strand
TCAACACTTCCCGAGAACACATCCTCAATCAAATCAAAGGCCAGAACATCCTTAAGTGGCCCAAACCGATGAAGATGCCTGCCGATAAGAGAGATTCCCAGTTATACTGCCACTTTCATAAGGATAATGGTCACCCGACCAAAGAATGCAAAGTCCTCCAACGTGAGATTGAGGGTCTCATTGCAAAATGGCATCTCAAGTCGTTTGTTAAAACAAACGATCGACAAGGCGGAAGACAAGGATGAAATCAAATGAGATAAGAGGAAGCGCTTCAGAGAGACCCCCCAGTGATAAACACTATCTCTGGAGGACCAAGCACATGGGGAATATCAAACTCCTCCCAAAAGGCCTACGCTCGACAAGTCAATTTGACTCAAAGTACAACCAAACGCTCTAAAACGTCCACCACTATAGGGTTCGATGATTCTGATCTTGGAGGAGTAATTCTACCACACGACGATGCTCTCATCATCACTCTCCAAATAGATGCATACGTCGTCAAGCGCATCTTGGTGGACACGGAAAGCTCCTCGAATATCATATTTGAAGAGGCATTTTCTCAAATGAAAATATCAAAAAACCGAGTTTGACCAATCTCCTCGACTCTGTATGGAATCACGAGAGAATCTGCACCAGTTGAAGGGATGATTCCTTCACTGTGATTGCCAGAGTATCGCCACTTCAAGCGACCCAGTCCATCCACTTCCTTGTGGTCAAGGTCATATCAGCTTCTAACGAAATACTGGGGCGACAGGCCTCAATAAGCTGTAAGCCGTCGCCTTAACTTTCCACCTTTGCATGAAATTTCCCACTCCTAACGGAGTAGGGATAGTGATAGGAGATTTAGCGGTAGCTCGCAAATGTTACATGGCATCATGTAGGGCCGAAGAGGTGCTCACCATCGAAGACCAGCGAGACGAGCATGCTATAAGGCGTGCCGAGCCAGTAGAAGAACTTATCTTCATAACGCTTGAAGGAGATGATGAGTGTCAGCTGAGGATTGGCTCCACCTTGGAGCCAGTCCTTCGCGATTAATTGATATCATTTCTTCGCTCCAACGCAGACGTCTTCGCATGGAGTACGGTAGACATGCCTGGGAGAGACCCATCCGTGATAACTCAACGCCTATCAGTCAATTCAAATAGCAAGCTGGTAAAGCAAAAGAAGTGTCCCTTCGTGCCGGAAAGGCAAGCGACCATCAAGAAGGAGGTGGACAAACTTTTGGAAGCTGATTTCATCGCTGAAATCGACTACCCTGAATGGGTAGCTAATGTTTTCATGGTGCCAAAGGCAGGAACATGCAAGTGACAGATATGCATCGATTACACCGATCTGAACAAGGCCTGTCCCAAGGATAGTTATCCTCTACCACACATCGACACCTTGATATATGCGACTTCGGGTCATGAGTTGCTTAGTTTCATGGATGCTTTCTCTGGCTACAATCAGATCCGAATGCATGATGACGATGTGGCAAAAACAACCTTCATTACAGATGAAGGTCTCTTTTGCTACAAAGCCATGCCCTTCGGTCTAAAAAAATGCAGGCGTCACCTACCAACGGCTTGTCAACAATATCTTCAAGTCCTTGGTAGGGAAGAACATGGAGGTTTATGTCAACGACATGCTCGTCAAAAGTCTTCATGCAGTAGATCACATTGCCGACCTCCAAGAATGTTTTAATCTATTGCGCAAGTATTGAATGTGCCTCAATCCGGCTAAGTGTGCCTTTGGTGTCTCATCAGGAAAATTCCTAGGCTTCATGGTCTCATACAAAGGCATAGAGGCCAATCCAGAGAAGATCAAAGTCATACAAGACATGGCCGCCCCAAAGAGGATAAAAGAAGTACAGGTGCTGCCAGGACAAATAGCAGCGCTAAGCAGATTTCTATCCAAGTCAGCTGAGAGATGCTTGCCCTTTTTCAAGGCTTTGAAAAATATTAAGAACTTTGAATGGACCGATGAGTGTTAAGCTTCTTTCAAAGCATTGAAGAGTTATCTGACGTCGCCCCCACTCCTATCCAAGCCACTCGTGGGAGAGGAACTCTTCCTATGTCTAGCCATAGCAGAATCGGCTATCAGTCCAGTGCTCGTCCGAGAGAAAGATGGTAAGTAGCTTCCCATCTATTATGTGAGCATAGTGTTACAAGGTGTTGAGCTGCGATACCCAAATACGGAGAAGCTTGCTTTTGCTCTCCTGATCGCGGCACAAAAACTTTGACCTTATTTCCAGTCTCACTCCATAACGGTGCTCACAGACAAACCACTCAGACGAATACTGCACAAGCCCGATCTATCAAGACGGTTGGTCCCGTGGTCCATTGAACTTGGGGAATTTGATATTCATTACAAGCCTCGCCCTTCCATCAAGGGTCAAGCCTTAGTTGATTTCATCGTCGAGTGCACTATGTCCGTTGATGATGAAGAGCAACCGCTCCCACTTTAGATAGAGAGGCCTTTTACTTGGACACTTTATGTGGATGGTTCATCCAATGCCAATGGGAATGGGGCTGGACTCATCCTCAACGGCCCAGACGGCCTCGTGGTAGAATATGCCATTCGCTTCGATTTTTAAACCTCCAATAAATAAGGCCGAATACGAAGCCCTGATAGCTGGCATGCACCTCGCCCAGGCCATGAGTGCAGAGGCACTTCATGCCAATATCGACTCGCAGCTCATCGTAAAGTAACTCTCTAGAGAATATGAAGCACGAGATTCGAAGATGGCTAAATATCTTCACAAGGTAAAGAAGCTTGAGGAATCTTTTGCGCATTTTAAAATTATGCAGGATCGGTCGAGCGGACAATACGTCAGCTGACGAGCTTTCACGCTTAGCTTCTCTTGATCCGTCTGGGTTTGGCCGAACCATTCACTTGGAGCTCCTTCATGAGCCAAGTATCAATCGGCACGAGGTGATGCAGACGACACACGAGCCATCGTGGATGGATCCCATCAAGGCTTACCTTTTGAATGGAACCTTACCTGCCAATCGAAAGCAAGCTATAGGAATCATCACTCGCTCAGCACGATATACAATCATAGATAATGTGCTATACAAGTGGTCATTCACTATCCTCTACCTTCGGTGCCTTGCCCTTTCGGAAGCAGATTACACCCTCCGGGAAGTTCATGAAGGCATTTGTGGCCAACATTTAGGAGGGAGAGCGCTAGCATACAAAATCCTCCGTCAGGGATATTATTGGCCGACCATGACAAGATGCATTAGAATATTCAAAGAAGTGCGATGCCTATCAACGATTCTCGTCTGTGCCAAAGCTTGCCCCCAGCGCATTGACCCCACTGAGCAGCCCAATTCTCTTTGCCATGTGGGGAATGGACCTCTTAGGTCCCTTCCCTCCAGCCTCTGCTCAGCAAAAGTTTGTAATCATTGCCATTAATTATTTTACCAAGTGGGTGAAAGCTGAAGCCTTATCCTCAATCACAGAGAAGAAGTGTGAAGATTTATTTTGGCGTTCGGTCGTCTGTCGCTTTCGCATCCCTCGCGTGCTTGTCACTGATAACGGAAAGTAATTTAACAATCTTACCTTCCGCACGTTTTGTGCTAATCTATCAATTGAACAATGTTTTATTTCAGTAGCGCACCCCCAGACAAACGGACAGACGGAGGTCACCAACTGCACTCTTCTACAAGGGATAAAAAGAGATTCGATAGGACAAAAGGGCTTTGGGTCGAAGAACTGCCTAAATTCTTTGGGCATATCACACAACGACGAGGAATCCCACAAGTGAGACCGCTTTCAACTTGGCTTTTGGCACAGAGGCACTCATCCCAGTGGAGATATGCTTACCCTCGCTCCGACTGCTCACATATGACACTCAAGAAAAAATGAGGCTCTATGTGGCAACCTTGATCTCCTCGACGAGCAGAGAGAACGAGCACAGATCAACCTTACCGCATATCAACAGAAAGTTGCCAGATATGATGATAGACACGTCGGTCCTCGTGGTTTTCGTGTTGGTGATCTCGTCCTCCGCCAAATGAAAGCCTCAGCCCCTCACGATACTGAAGGCAAGCTAACGCCCAACTGGGAAGGCCCGTATAGAGTGGTTAAATTGAGAGGTCTAGGCTCATATCACTTGAAAGAGTTGAACGGGAAGGCAATCCCCAAGATGTGGAATGCGACCAACTTAATGAGCAAGACAAAGGTTGGGGGCATCCATTCCTCCCCCAGATGCCATGCTCCTTTTAGTAGTACATGCCTTAGCTTTGATTTGGTCCTTCCTCATCTAGATGCCTTGCTCTCTTTAGTAGCGCATGAGCAGTTTTTATTTGTTGCCTTACTTTAATTTTGGTCGACCTCATTCATTTTGCAATATGATGTAGCTCGGCATTGTACATGAATAAAAAAGCTCATTCCAAAAAAATCATTCCTTTAACGCGCATGACACAATTACAAAAGTGGGCTTCAAGGCCAACAATTACAAAAAGGCTTAGAAGCTAGGGTTACATGCGCTCGTCTACTCGGGCGCCAACTCCGTCTCTGTCTCCTGGTGAGATCCCCTTGCCTCTGGCTGCTGAACTATTGAAACTGCTCCGGAGGCAGCACCGGATGCTCCCAAGCTTCGGCTTCCAGAAGGACTTGGACATACGAGCGCTTGAGCTTGGGAGAAACGAACTGCCTGTGTAGCCACAGCAACCCTTCGCGCCTCTTCTTTTTCCCGCCGGATGCCATCTTCAGCCGCTATCTCACGAGAAAATTTATGCTCGTAGATACTGAGGTCCATCTCGAGAAAATCCTTTAGAATGTGTCATTTGCACTCATTGTAGCCAAACACTAGGGCCCTTTTCGAATCACGAAGACGCTGATCAGTATAAGACTGAGACTTATTATATTTCATCATAGCCTCACTCACCACATTCCTCTTTTTGGCCTCTAGTTGTTGCACCCGCAGTGTCAAATCAGCCTTGGAACTCTCTAAACATTCAACCACCTTGCTCAGTTCTTTCATTTTCTTCTCAGCCTCCCTGTGAAAGTTGTTTTCAACTAGGGTTTTCTTTCACTCCTCGTCTAAAACATTATCAGCAGCAATCAGCTTCTCGACTCCAATGTGTACTTGAGCCAAAGCCTGCAGAATATTAGATAAGGAGAAGGGAGAGCTAAGACAATGAATTACCAACGCATACCTGAGACATAAGTTGGACCATCCCATTGGCCGTCTCATTAACGCCGTAGCCAGAGAGAGTCATGCGGTCCATAGGAATTATTGCATGGCTTGACCAATCCCAAGTCGTACGAGTACTCTTGAAGATAGACTCTTCAGCAGACACGCTCCAACCTGGCCGATAAAGCATATCAGATCGTGTAGAGGATGATGTACCAGCTCTTGAAGGGATTTTTCATTTATTGGACACCTCATTCCCCTTGTCTTTAGTCCTTAAGCCAAGAACAACATCCTCAGAAACCACTTTCTTTGGTTGCGGGGTAGAAACGAGAGACCCAAAGTCCAAATATTGAACTTCTTCCTCCACACCATGAATGGAAGCCAGCTCATCGGGAATGATGTCCCCCAATATCCCTTGAGCATTGAATAGCAGAGGATCTCTCTGTACTCAGCTACCACCACCACTTCCGTCTCCCTTCGAAGACATATCTTCTGCAAAATTAGAAAGAGTGAGTATTGTGATAAACGTGTGAATTTACAGGATGATCATAAAGATGTTTACCAGGGTCATTCTCGCCCTCGTCTTCCTCCTCTTCGTTCAAGTCATCGTCAAGGGAAAATATGATTCCGCACTCACGAAGCTGAGCGTTACTTAAGGGATACTTGGAATCTAAAGGTTCATCTCATTTGAGTTTCTCAATATGTACAAGGTCTGTATCGTTCAAATCCTTCTCTTTCAATGCATTATAACTTCTAGTCTCGCATTCGAAAAGCCATACGTTGTTAATCAAGAATCTTTGGGATTTGGGTAGCTAGTCTAACGAACAGAAACTTATCCTTCCAATTGTGGTTGGACGATGGGGGATGTGGAAATAAGTTGGCCTCGGCCTTCGGACGTCGAGTAAGAAAGTACCAACCCACTTGTCTAGTTATTGAGCATATGGTGTAGAACCAACGAAACACCCTCACCCTAGGTTGTAAACCAAGCTTGTGACATTGAGAAATGAAAAAAAAACATGAAGCGCCAACATTAGGAGAAAACTGACCAGGTGCAAGGCCATATGCATTCAACACTTTGATAAAGAAGGGATGAATTGGCACCCTAAAACCATTGGTGAACATGTCCAAATAAACGCATATTTCACTCAAAGTGATCATATTGGCCAACTCCCCATCGTCAGGTAATCTGAGCTTTATACTTGGTGGAATCTCACAACGCTCTCTTAAGATCTTAAGATCATAGCTGCTCAGTCTACTCCTTAGAGTATGAGCATCGAAAGGTTTAGGAGACCGAGCTATCTCTGTCAAAACCTCCTTAGCAAAAGCCCCCTTCGGCTCTTGAAAAGGGACCAGAGGAACTCCAACTTATAAAAACAAAGGGTCAAAGGTAGGCTCTGCCCTAACACTCCTAGCATCGTCACTAGACTCGGAAACATCTTTACTTGTTTGCCTAGGCATGATTTTGGATCAAAAACAAGAAATGTAAAGTTGGGAAAAGTTGGGAGCTTACTTGGAAGGAAAAAGAAGTTGAATCTGCAAAACCCAAGGACACCAACTTAAAAGTTCTTCTTCGAAGAGCTCTCAAAACTGCCAACTCTCAAACGCTCTCACCCAAGATGAAAGTGAAATAAAAGAGATAAAAAGGCTAATATTTATATAGATGTTTTAACCAAGATCCAACGGGCGAGATCTTGTAACCGTTTAAGGATGAACGCCATATAACGTTCATCCACTGGCATGGCAGTGAAGCAAGTTTACCTTTGTACCTCTTGATGAAAACTACAATGAAACCGAGTAGACATAATACTTCGTGGCCTCTACTCGCCCAGCCGAGTAGAAGAGCCCCTTTCATGGCCAAAGCCTCTGCTCGCCCAGTCGAGTAGACGAGCCCCTTATGGCCTAAGCCTCTACTCGACCAGCCGAGTAGATGAGCTCCTTTGATGGCCTAAGCCTCTGCTCACCCAGCCGAGTAGACGAGCGCGTTTAGACTAACATGGCCTCTACTCGCCCAGACGGGTAGACGAGCCCCTTATGGCCTAAGCCTCTGCTCGCCCTGCGAGTAGACGAGCGCGTTTAGACCAACATGGCATTTACTCGTTTAGCCGAGTAGACGAGCCCCTTTCATGGCCTAAGCCTCTGCTCGCCCTGCCGACTAAACGAGCGCATTTATACCAACATGGCCTCTACTCGTTGAGCTGAGTAGACGAGCCCTTTTCATGGCCTAAGCCTCTGCTCGCCCAGCCGAGTAGACAAGCGCGTTTAGACCAACATGGCCTCTACTCGCCCAGATGAGTAGCGAAGCCCTTTTTATGGCCTAAGCCTCTGCTCACCCAGTCGAGTAGACGAGCGCGTTTAGACCAACATGGCCTCTACTCGCCCAGACGAGCCACTTTTATGTCCTAAGCCTCTGCTCACCCTACCGAGTAGACGAGCGCATTTAGACCAACATGGTCTCTACTAGTCTAGCCGAGTAGACGAGCCCCTTTCATGGCCTAAGCCTCTGCTCGCCCTGCCGAATAGACGAACGCGTTTAGACCAACATGGCCTCAACTTGTCTAGCCGAGTAGACGAGCCTCTTTCATGGCCTAAGCCTCTGCTCGCCCTGCCAAGTAGACGAGCGCGTTTAGACCAAAATGGCCTCTACTCGTCTAGCTGAGTAGATGAGCCCCTTTTATGGCCTAAGCCTCTGCTCGCCCAACCGAGTAGACGAGCGCGTTTAGACCAACATGGCCTCTACTCGTCTAGCCGAGTAGACGAGCCCCTTTCATGGCCTAAGCCTCTGCTCGCCCTGCCGAGTAGATGATCGTGTTTAGACCAACATGGCCTTTACTCGTCTAGCCGAGTAGACGAGCCCTTTTTATGGCCTAAGCCTCTACTCGCACAGCCGAGTAGATGAGCGAATTTAGACCAACATGGCCTCTAGTCGCCCAGACGAGTAGACAATCCCCTTTCATGGCCTAAGCCTCTGCTCGCCCTGCCAAGTAGACGAGCGCGTTTAGACCAACATGGCCTGTAGTCGCCCAGACGAGTAGACAATCCCCTTTCATGGCCTAAGCCTCTGCTCGCCGACCAACATGGCCTCTACTCGTCTAGCCGAGTAGACGAGCCCCTTTCATGGCCTAAGCCTCTGCTCGCCCTGCCAAGTAGACGAGCGCGTTTAGACCAACATGGCCTCTACTCGTCTAGCCGAGTAGACGAGCCCCTTTTATGGCCTAAGCCTCTGCTCGCCCAGCCAAGTAGACGAGCCCGTTTAGACCAACATGGCCTCTATTCGTCTAACCGAGTAGACGAGCCCCTTTCATGGCTTAAGCCTCTACTCGCCCTGCCGAGTAGATGAGCGCGTTTAGACCAACATGGCCTATACTCGCCCAAACGAGTAGACGAGTCCTTTTTATGGCCTAAGCCTCTGCTCGCCCAGCCGAGTAGACGAGCGCATTTAGACCAACATGGCCTCTACTCGTCCATCCGAGTAGAGCCTCTTTCAGGGCACAAGCCTCTGTTCGCCTTGCCGAGTAGAGCGCATTTAGACCACCATTGAAGGCCTCTACTCGGCAAGGCTGAGTAGAGATGTAACACATCTTTTATTCCATATTCTTTTTCAAGAAAAAGAACATGGAATGGAGGGCAAATGATATGGGTAAAAAATACCATAGCTAAGATGATGATGTGTCATCATCTGGGAGGATCAAAACTGCCCTTTGAACCATGGAGAAGTGGGAAAATGGTATAATCCATTCCCCCCACTATCCCACTTCTGCATTATGGCTGGTAACAACCCATTAAGTGGAAATAACTGACAACTAATTAGAGTAACTTCCCACTTACTGGGTAACCCCCATGAAGGAGGGATAACTAACCCACTAATTGGAGCTCTATATAAAGAAAGTTGGAAAGAGAGATAGTTAAGTTTTATGATTGATATAATAATCTCAGATTTTTATAAAGATATTTTCTGACTTAAGCATCAGAGCTCCTCCGCCGGAAATACTTCTTGCGAGTTACCGATGTTGTTTTTGCTGTGCAGGTCGATTCACGAGTCAATTGGAGCTTGTCCCGGATTTCATCCACAACAAGTTGAATAGAATATATGCTGTAACGGTGATAACAATGTAGGTTCTAATGGTGATAGCACTTGCATGTTATCGCTATGTAGTTTCATTCAATACAATTATAGCATGGAAAGCTTTTTGTTACATATATGTGGAGTTGCAAATGATGAACAAAATTACTTTTTCTTTTCAGCTTTATGCCCTACACATGCACAGAAGATACAAGTACAATGATCCTCCGGTTAGCAGTGCTAGGCTTACATAAATGAAGGTCTGGGTATAACCAGAGTAATCCGGCCGAGAAAACTTTTATTTGGGGCTCGAAATAAATTGTAGCCACGATAATGCTAAGTATGACAGAGAACCTTAGAAACTTTATACTTTGAAGGAAATTCATGTAATTGGCAACGAGTTTTCATTTTTTACTCGTCGGACATTCCGCAAAACTTTACCTAGCCAGTTATAAGTTAAAACTTGGGAATTAGGCCAAGTATTACCTTTAGCAACCACCCCCACCCCCCCCCCCTCTCTCTCTGAAAAATGAAGGTTTTACTGTATGCATGACATCCTTCAAATAACGTTTAGACTTTCGGCCTTTGGCAAACATTTCCTAGCTAATTCACAAGCATAAATACCCAAACTCATGATCATTACTGATCAGGGACCTTACAAACCTTACGTACCCTTATATGTGCAAATAGAAAATTTTGGGTTTTGTGGTCCATTGTGTCTTTAGGACAAGTAACAAGGTAGGGTACATGCCCAATGGGGCATGTACCCGTACAAAGGAACTCCTACTCCCTCAATGCTAACTTACATTCCCTACACTCCACGTGACTTTGTTTTCTCGAGCTCTTTCTTTCCCCCCCCCCACCCCCATATATATACCTCTCCTCTGTTTCAACCTTTCTTCACCACCTTCTTTCTTTGCCCCTTCTCACTACGACCATCACTTCTCTGAAATAGAGTCGCTAAAATGGCTTTGAAAAAACCAAGTAAACACAGTACTCAAGCAGCAGCAATCAAACAAATCATCAAAAGATGCTCGAGCTTCGGGAAGAAACACGGTTATGATGGAGATAATGGCCTTCCACACGACGTACCGAAAGGCCATTTTGTTGTGTACGTTGGAGAAAATAGAAGCAGATACATCGTTCCGATATCGTGGTTGGGAAACCCGGAGTTTCAAAGTCTACTTCAAAGAGCTGAAGAGGAGTTTGGGTTTAACAACGACATGGGTCTTACTATTCCTTGTGAAGAAGCAGATTTTCTCTCTGTTATGTCCATGATCAGATGAAGGATCATTAAGCACTACGGTATCGTGAGTAGATGATTTGCTAATTCTGACGAAAAACCCATTAATACTTTCTGGGTTAGATTTGTAGATTGTGAAGTTTGGATTATTCTCATCATGCATGTGGTGTGGCTTGCACCCTCTGAAAACTTGATATGAATGAAAAGAAATTGCCCAGAGCTTAGCTTTCTTGTGTTCATATATTTTTTTTTTGTTGTTGTAATCCTTGTGTTCATATACTTCAATCTGTCTCCTCATTCTCAAACCAACCCCCCCAAAACACCCACACACAACACCCCAACTTTCGTTTGAAGCTTTTCTTACTTCTAATTGAGCCTTCTTTACAAGTCAAGTATCTTACTTTCAGACTCAAAAACGACTCCGTTACCTGTAGTGCTAATGGTGAGTATACGTTGGCAAGATTCTAAGCTTGCATGGTTCTACGTGGGCAATCTCATGCAAGAGCCAATTCCTGATTTTTGAATTGGTACTGGATGGTTCTGACTTGCTTCATTCATGTACAAAACAAAAACTCGTCCTGAGGCCTAAGAGCCAAATATGAGCATAGAATCAATATGTATCTATTACGTGGCAGGGCGGGAATGGAGACAATTAAAGAAAGCGTTGATAGGAAAGTGTTATGATTCTTTGTTTAGAATTCTAATAAGCTATCCAATCATCTAAATGGACGTTGAGCCGTTCAGTAGTGTTTAGACTTTCTTCACTTGCGTACCGAAAACAAAGAATCATTTATGTTGTTATGCAATAGAAAAGTTTTTTTTTTCTTGATGTGACATTAAAAGAACGTAGTTTGAATTACTTGTCATTAATATGATTTTGCTTGAACAAAATACGACACATTTGTTATCTAACCAAACCGGGTAACCATCGTCCGCCTGAAGTATTATGACTTCATAAACCGCAATCTGGAAAACTATCAATCTAGACATTTTGACAATTTCTTGTAGGATGCGAATCCTTTGAAGTTGCTCGGGTGTCGCGAAATGCGGCGTTCCGTCACTAAATATTTGGTTGCTACCTTGATTACCATATGTAATTCATCTGTACCATTAATGTACCGAAAGAATTTGCTCCCGGCTTAAGAATTCAGCAACTATGTATTCGATCACTATCCCGGTAAACCTTTGGTTAGATTTTTTTGGGGTTTGGTTGTTGTTGTGATCCAATGTATTGGCTAGTTGATGGTCACAGGTCCCATGTTGGACATACATTGTGGCTCACCTCCCGTGCAAGTACATTTGGTGCACATGCAGTTGGTCACTTGACCAAACACTTAGGAGGGCCCTTTGAGAGAAATCCCCATTGGTCTTTAATTAAACTCTCACATGAAATTTGCTCCATCTTCTTCTGTATGCAGACCAATATATAAGAGGGAGATTAGGGAGGGATAGCTTTTGATTGGATGTATGGCAGACAAAGCCCACATGTCGATGCTTCTCTCGGTTCCACTTTAATTGATCAGTTTTTCTTTTTTAACTGTGCCAAAAAAAATGTTCACTTTCTAAATTGTGAAATATGTTCGATGTGTTTTTCAATCTTTATATTTTTTACACTTCTTTTGTTCTATTTGTCTTTCTACATTTAGCTATTCACCAACTCATTTCTCTTTTTCCTGACCCACTCCCCCCCTAAAATGGGAAAGACACAATATATGACTCATATCCGTATGCATGCTAAGTCAAAATAGAACAATTAAATTAGGACGAGGAGAGTAATACAATAGACCTTAATGCCTCACATCATCATAAGGCTTGGTTTCAAATCTATGTGACAACTACATGTGTAGTAGTCACTTGTAGTTGTCACTTGTGTGATTCTCTTCACTTTGATAAGTTTAGAGAAGTAATACGATCATACTCTAAATGTACAAATGAAAGGCATTGAACTGCCACCTACCCTTTATATAATAAATAAATTCAAATGTTTACAACAAACTTCGCTACTTTATGTCTTCTAAGGCTCTATTTGACAACACTTTTTTTCAGTTTTAAAAAAAAACAAAATTAAAGAGCAGTTAATTTTATTTTTTTTACAAAAACAAGTGAGTATTTGATAACTCAGTTTTTATTTTGAGTTTTTATTTTTTAGTATTTGATAACCCAAATTTTTTTTTGTGGTGGTTTGCGGTGGTGGGGCGTGGAGGTGGCTGTCGGCTGCCGGCGGTGGGAGGGTGGTGGTGGTCTTAAAAAAAAATCAAAAATGAAAAAAAAAATTCATTTTTGGAGTTTTTTTTTAAAACTAAAGAAGAAAAAAAATGGTTACCAAACGCAACTTTTTTTTCCCAATTTTCAAAACTGAAAAAAAAGGAGTGTCAAACATGCCTTAGATCCTGAATTATTCTTGTAAGAATGTGAGGAATATAAAACGGTCGTCCAAGTACCAATAGACAATGGTTCACCTCCGCTAGGGACGGAGCGAGGGGCACTTTAACGACACTTCAGAATTGAATAAGGAAGCGCTCAAAAGAGACCCGAAGGGCGGGATCCCCTGGGTTCTTCGAGTTAAACACATAGCATCACTGCGGTTCAAGACCCCCCCCCCCCCCCCCCCATCTCTAGAATTTGTACAAGGAAATATGATCCAACCTAGCTAGAATTTATCTAAAAACTTCATCATTGTGCCCCTTTTTCTTATTTACTTCTACTTTGCACCTTTCCACATTTTGTGATTTCATATGCGAATAGTAGCTATCTGTCTTTATCAATAACTGTTATCTCTGTAAGACAATATTTTGGTTGCAAGGATGGGAAGAATGTTGGGAGGTGGCTTGGTTATGTTGGGTTCACATTGACGAGGAAGCTCTATCTTTCGTGTCCAACGTCTCTCTCTTTCTTTGTCTTAGCTAGATGGGTGTAGACGCCGAAAAGAGTGTACTAATCAATAATACAACATTTCATTGTGATCAAACTATTTTAGCCCTTGGACCGAGACCCATCTGGAAATTGAATCAGAGAATTCTATCATTTATTCACTACAAGAAAATAAGAATTTTGCGACGGACTTTTAGTGAAATGTCTTTCAGCGACGGATAAACCCGTTGGTAAATGTCCGTCATTAAAAACTTTTAGAGACAGAAAGCGTCGTCGGTAAAACTTTTGCCGACGGACACTTACCGACGGACTACTCCATCGCTAAAAGTTTCTAGTAAATTTTATAATTTTCAAAGGTTCTTAAAAACATTTTAAACGACGGAAAGGTACCGTCGCTAAAAATTCCGTCGTTATAGATAACTTTTGCGACGGGCTTTTAGCGACGATGTCATTCCATCGCTAAAACTCCTCTTTAAAATAGATCAGATCGAAGTTTCTTCTTTCTCATGTTTCTCTCTCTATCTCGAACATCTCACTCACCGACGACCGCCTCTACGGCCACCCACATCTCCGACGACACCACCGTCCTCCCCCCGACGCGGCGCCACCTCCGGGGATAGCCCCGTCCTCCCCTTAACGCCGCGGCACCTCCAGCGATATCCCCGTCCTCCCCCCGACGTGGAACCACCTCTGGCGACAGCCC
Source organism: Escallonia rubra (assembly GCA_033065855.1). Lineage (NCBI taxonomy): Eukaryota > Viridiplantae > Streptophyta > Magnoliopsida > Escalloniales > Escalloniaceae > Escallonia > Escallonia rubra. The sequence continues at coordinate 54,521 of JAVXUO010000627.1, read as the reverse complement.
CGTCCTCCGCCCGACGCAGCACCACCTCTGGCGACAGATCCGTCCTCCCCCCAACACCACGCCACCTCTGGCGACCTTCACGGTACTGCCTACTGCTCACCATTTTCTTTCATCAGTGTCCTTAACAATTTACTTTTAATTGTCAGTACAAAAATCACAATTTATACAAATGCATGCCCATTTTGTTTAGTTAGTTTAATTGTTTGCTTCATAGAATTTCTTAATATTTTAGCAGTTACAATGCTGTTGTTATATAAACTTGCTCCACCATGCTGTTATAATTATAAGATTCCTCAGAAAACGGAATAAATTCGTATGGCAAATCTGGGAAGCCTTTCATGATTTCTCTGAAGCTAGACTTCAATTGAAAATCCAGTGTAACGGTCTAGGTCGACGTGAAATTAACACACTAATAATAATCTGCAGAATAATAAATAGACTAAAAATGGCCGGAACCAAGTGGAATCGAACCACCAACCTCCCAAAAAGTTGGGCGCTCTTACCAGTTTGAGCTAATGGATCCTCTTGACTGAATTGCACATAAATCAAAATTACTAACGTAATTAATGTTTTCCTTTTTCCGAAAGGACGACGGAAATGTAATTTATGTAGAGAGAATGTTGCAGCAAACAATAGAGACGTGAAGAGAGAAACGAATCAATGACAATACAATAGCGCAATAAACAAAACATGAAACTGACGCAAAAAACTTTGTGACTGAGAACGACATTGCCAAATGTAAGATAAAGATGTGGAATAAGATCTTACCATTTCATACCAAGATCCTGTTGAATCTTCCCACACTATCGGGCGGGAGACACATGAATGTAGTCCAGCACCCGGATCTGGAGGCGGATGAGGTCATAGCTCTGACGTATAATCAGACGCATGTGTGCGAAATAAGGATAAGGACGAGGCGCACCAAGCGGGCGACTATGTTTCGGATAATGCCCGGTGAATTGATGTAAGTTAATTTTTTGTCTTTCTATTCAATGTTTGTTGCGTTAATTAATGCACTAACATATCTTTAAATCATTGTTCTTATAGGCCTCGTATGAACAACTTATGGGGTACGAGCAGCAGTCCGGACAGCCATCAGTGTCCACAAGTACGGGTATGAGTACTAGGGCATTGAAGCGATGGCTGGATACACCCGAGGTCGTCAATCGGTCGAAAGGCTGCATATGCGGCCTGCCTAGCACGACTGCACGTGCCGTGATAGGATCGTCTCCACCCCCCGTTGCCCTTCCACAGACACCGGATCCTCCGAGTCCGTTGGCCGATGAGGAGATCCAGCGTATTGCTACGGTGGTGTTGAGGATGATCAGGGAGCAGGATCAGCAGGGCACCCCTGCTGGACATGCCAAGTCAGCCCCGGATCAGCAGGATCCAGATCCGCGACTTGGAAACCCCTGATGAGCCCCTTCTCGTGCCCGGTCCCAGCTTGTACTCTTCTCCCCTCCTCTCCCCGGCTGTATCCGGTTCCCGGCTTGTACATTATGATTTTTTTTTTGTAATTAAATTTTTTTATGATTGATTATATATATTTGTTTGTGTATTGGGATTGTGCGTTGTTATTGAGTATTGAAATTTTAGTACAGGTTTGGGCATTAAAAAAATAAAAATATATATATTTTAAAAAAAATTGACTTTTATCGACTGATTAATTCCGTCGCTAAAAGTGTACTTAATTATAAGATTTTTAGCGACAAAATATTCCGTCGTTAAAAATCTCATTTATTCTGTCGCTAAAAATTTTATCCCGTCGCAAAAATATTTAAATTTCACAAAAAAGAAAATAAATTAAAATATGTAAAATTCCGTCGCTAATTTATAAAAAAATCCGTTGGAAAAAGTCCAATATTAGACGACGGATTTTAAAATTTCGTTGCAAAACTTTTAGTTACGGGCTTTTATACGAGGGACTTTTAGCGACGGTATTTCCGTCGCTAAAAGTTTTAGCGACGAATTTTTTCGTCGCTAAAAACCTTATTCCTTGTAGTGATTTCATAACAAAACTATAAGGTGGTGTAGCCCTTAATCTAAACTGATAAGTCGAATTGTGTACAATTACAAAAAAATAGACACAAAATTTGTGTCTACAACAGATATTAAACACCACGCAGCAACTCCGAACAATCCAACTTAAGATCTTTTGACAAAGGAAATGGATAAAATGCATGAAACATGCCTCCAAACTGTCAACTTAGCAACAATGGCTTCTCGTATAGGTATACATGGCTTTTTTTTTTTTTTTCTCTTTCCACGGCTTTCGGGTGAAGGCAGGCATCAGACAGGCAGGTCTGCTGTCAAGCAGGAAGTGGATTGATTAAAACTTATTTGTTGTCCTATCTTCTGACTTTGGCACAATATTATGCACGTACCGGAGCATTTCAATTTTCAAATGATAGGTTCACTTTGTTTTTTTAAGTACCAAACTTGTGCAAATGTAAAAGGGAATCATTAAGCTCATTACTTGTTTTGAACTAGTTTACTTAACTTTGTCATCAAAAGGTGGTAATTGCAGATGAAAGGACAGAAAAAATTATAATGGGCCGGTTCAAATCAAGACTGTTATCATCATAAAAGGAACCAACTTTCCAAGATGAAGACAGTTGAGTTTGCAAAGTGTAGAATATTTTCCCGTTTGTCTCTCCGGAGGGGATTGAGATTGTTTACCATTTCAAAGCTAAAACATTTTTTTCAGCAATCATATTTCTGACTAAAGGCTGTAACTCCCATTTAGTGTCAAATTATTGTCGCTAAACATAGTAAGTGATACTTTTAGAGATTTACTTATTGACAAACCTTACGGGTAGTTTTTTAGTGACATTATTGGATTTCTGCAACTAACTACATATAGTGACGACTCATATACTAATCGGAAACTCATTGACAACTCGATCAGGCAGTGATGAGGCTAGAGTAGAATACTTGGTTAAGGCGGGCAAACTTCGGTTTCAATGGAAACCTTTTAAAATTTTAAGGTGGCAAAATTTCATAGATTTATTCATAAAAACTGAAAACCTCTTTATTCCACTTATTATTGATGAAGTGGCTTCTTAATTATGGGCAAAAGCAGTAGGTCACAAACATGTTTTATACTTCACTAATGATTCTAATCTCTATTTCTCAGTTGCCTTGGATGAGCCTCGGGACTTGAGGAACGCTGGAATTCTTATGATATTCATCTATCATACCTTCCAGCTTCCGAGAAGAACTCAAGGACGAATGAAAAGGGCACAAGAACGAGCAGGGGCACGCATCACCTAGTTCCCTATCGTGAGGCTGGTACTGTTTGGTTCAAGTATAGCCCAGAGAAGCAGGATTCTTTCTTTTGTTTGTTACCAAATTGTATATATTGCATACCTTATGGCTCTTTTGTACTTAGGTTAAACTTTCTTATTATTGTCTAACCTTTCGATATGGCTATAAATATGTCTAAACTCCCTTTTGGCGGCTTGCTCGGATAGTAAGCTACTACTCTTGTAATTGAGTAAGCTTCCTATGTTATGAAATTCTCTTTTGTACCAAAAAAAAGTACCAAGTCATTGGAGGTAGGTAAAAAATAACTTTTTCAGAATCTAGCAAGTTATAAGCAGAAGATATAAAGAAGTGCCGCTGTCATCCCGAGCATAGGTCCTAAGTCCTCAATATTAAATACTGAGGTAGCGTTTAATAACAAGTTTTTTTTTCAGTTTTTTCTCCAATTTTGTACACTGGAAAAAAAATTCTGTTTGATAGACAGTTTTTTTTTTCCATTCAATTTTGAAAATCAGTTTTTAAAACAAGGCTGTTTTTAAAAACTTTATTTTAGAGTTTTGATTTTTGTTTTGAGATCCAACTTTCAAACTTTGTTAGAAGTAAAACTCTCTCACACACAGAGCTCCACCATCACCACCTGACACTTCCTTCAATTGGTCAAATTTGTCCGTCGAACTCTATCGTCGTCGTGACCCACGAATCTGCCCTTATCGCTGTTGTCAGCCTATCTCCGTCGACAACCACGGATCTGCCAAACCACCGGCCCACTCTCCCCACTGCCACCCATAGATCTGCCCCAGCACCACCACCCCCCAAGGATTTGGCCCCCTGTCGCCAATCCACGCCTTCAACAATGAATCAGACCTCAATCCACCATCTCCACCCCACAGCCATGGACAATCAATGGGACCTCAAGCAACGCTGCCACCTCAGCACCGTCGCACAGCCCACAATCTGCCCTACCATCACCACCGCACCACCATCGTATTTGATTATGATGGTTGTGCTACGAATTGGATGGTGGTGGTGCCACTGATCGGTGGTGGTGCTTCGGAGAGTTCTAATAATCTGTTGGAGAAAAATGGTTGGTGAAAAAATTAAGAAAAAAAAATGGCAGAGAAAAAACTCAAATCCAGTTCTCCGTACAGGGCTAAGGTTAATAGGAAAGAGAGAAAGAAGGAAGAGCGAAGCCATTAACGAAGAAAGTAAAGCTCCGGCTCCTAGTCGAAGAGCAAATTAATGTCAAGTTACTTGGTATGGTATGCTTCGTTCTCTTCGTACTACGACATTGACGCTGTTTACTAACGAGTTAATTTATAACATTGGCGACATCACGTGGAAAAGTTAATATCTTATTTTTTTCGAGCTTCAGCCTCCTAACCTACCAAAAAAGGTCAAAAAGTTTGAATATTTATTAACGACCAAAAATACATTTTAGCTTTTTACCATATGAACTGAAGGTGTGGAAAGACGTGAAAACATACATTTTAGATTCGAATTGGCAAGGTTATGGCGCAACACCACTGTCAAATCTCATAAATTTTTGCACAGATTGACCGGATTCAGCCGGGTATTTTTCTGGCTCCTCTCCGCCCGGTGTTCAGGCAGATAGCCAAATGAAGTTGTTCTCGAGAAATGCAAGTCCCTCTCATAGCATCATCGCGTCCTTTTTGGTTTTGACCATTTCACTTGCTTTGGCCAATATGGCTGTGGGCATTCGGTTCCCGGATCGGATCTCCGAAGTACCCGCGGGTATATCCAACAGCCAGCAGCTTAGAACGGCGGCTTTCGCTCTGGGGAGCTTTTGGAGGTCGGAAGCCGTGTTTGGCTGCTTGGACGGGGTTGTTCGGACCACGGCTGGCTACGCCGGCGGATCCAAGCCCAACCCGGAGTACCGGAGCTTGGGCGATCACGCCGAGTCCGTCCAGGTAACGACATGTTCCGTCCCTCTATTTCTGATAGATGACATCATAAATGACAAGTTACAATTGGCAAAAGTAGGGAGTTTAGTTTAAGATCCATTATGGTTGTCAATTAGCGATGATTTGTAGTGAGAAATGGTTTATGGAGTATAATCACGAAAAGAGGGGGGCTAGTTAATCTCTATTTCTGGAGAAGTTGCCCTTTCTTCTTTGCTTTGGTAAGGCTAATTGTGAGACGCACGACTATGCAAAGGTGGTTTGAGATGTAAAGGTTTTAGGCTGTGGAACATTTTGACAATTGCGGGGAATGAAGGTTAGTGTTGACAAGACATACCAAAGAAGTGATTGTTTTCTGATCATTTGTCTGCCGGGCAGCAGAATTGAGGAGAATGCCAATGTGGAATGTTTGACATTTCTTGAATATTTTGTACACAGGCATAAGAGTTGAGGAAAATGCTGTTCTGTAATTAGGCCATCGTCCGTGGAGAAGTGTCTCTAGAGTGGTGAATTATGGTACAGAACCTATCAGATTTCCTGGTAAAAACCGCCGGATCTTCCTTATACATGGAGTCAAAAAGTTTTCAAAGATTGTTTCATCTGGGTGCGAACCAAAATAATATGTCCGCAGCAGTGCAGGAAAAGATAAAACAACGATCTGATGCGTAATTGAAAAGTAATAGATATAACAGTTGCAGGTCAGTTGGCAGCAAAACTGGTGTTGCAGGTGTTAAGAGGATGAGAGGAAGTCAAGAAAGTCCAGGTTGCACAAGGGTTGAGATTAGGATAGCAGCATTCTTGCTGAAAATATAGAGGAATTATAGTACTCCGAACTGAGTTTAATGGAGAAAGAGCCTAGGTTACTCGACCCCAATATGGTGTTCACTGTATTTTAACGTACTTTTCAATCTATTTTGGTAATTATGCAGATGTCGCGTTTGTAGGGTGTTCACGTAATGTGACGGCAGGAGTGGAGATAAGGTGATTTGAACTGGGAGCATTACGGAGCTGTTTTCAGTTAAGCCCTTGTACACCTGTTCTCACCTACACAAATTAACTCTTTTCCCTTGAAGGCCATTTGGCGAATTTCAGCTCCTCTTAAAGTTGGCTTCTTTCCTTGGGAAGCGGCACTGAATTTAGTGTTAACGGGTGATAATTCTAGGAAGCGCAAAATAATTTATATGAAATGTTTTTTTATGTGCAAAAATCGAATGGAGAGAGCGTCAACCATCTGTTATTCGTCATTCAACCGCTAAGGTTATCGAGACATGGTACTGGCTCTCTTTCGTATCTCCTGGGTCATGCCTAGGACAGTTTTGGACTTATCACGGAGTTGGTTCCTGATTTAAAAGGGGTAGGAGGAAGAGTCTTTGGAATGCAACCCCTCTGTGCATCTTTTGGTTACTGTGGCTTGAAAGGAACAAGATGGCATGCGAGGGAGAGGAGCTTTCGCTGGAGAAGCTGAAGATCTGAATCTTGTCATCTCTGTTTTTGTGGACTAAGTCTAACTCTGACAAAATTTTGGATTTTTGGGGCAATTTGGATACTGTATAGATAGCTAGTTATTTTGCGGGGTTGTGCCCCCTTTGATGGCTTCTGCAGTACGTATTTTCTACTTACTAGAAAAAGGATGTTCACGGAAGACCATTATATAATTCAAGCATTGTTGAAGGCAATGGGACGGACATTCTCGCCACTCTGAAAGAAATGTTTATCCATTTAGTCCAAGATGTGTCGTAGTTAGGGAACAAGTGCTTCATTAGCACTCCCTCTTTGTCAAGTGTTGTCTTTAACACACCCTTAATGTTAGACTCTCTTTTGGTGGTATGTAGTTTCTGTTTGTTTCCACTCGCGCCAGCACATTAGGGCAATTAGGTTTGTGACATTTTTATTTGGTTAATTGTATCTAGAAATGACAAGCGGAAGAAAAAGGTAAGATTTAGCAAGTTTCTTTGGCCTCTATGAACTTGTAGAGTTGGATATCTGTTAGAGTGCTGACAAGTGGGATACCCATAGATAAAATTTCTTAGATGGATGTTTGATATTCCTGAAGAAGACTCGAGAGTCGAGACTGTCTCATTATACTTCGATAGGTATCTTTGAGCATGGAAGTTAAAGAACTGTGTCACTGTTTCATCTGTAGAGCTTCGACGGCATTTTTTATTAGTTCGAGGGTCGAATAGAGATTGACGGAGAGCACTTTGACATGGCTATTAAAGTCTAAGAAATTCTTCACCCCTTAGGTTCAGTTCTTTTCTCTTCGTGATGGCTTCAGTGCTCTGTGGAGATTATGTTCTCCTTTCCACCTATTATGGTTAATTAAATCCATAATACTTTGAACATGATTGTACTTTTGTACATGTGTGTATATATTCCTATCTAGGAGCCTGGAATATTTTTCTAACGAATATTCTGGATGGCACTTGAATAAATTGACTTGAGAAAAGGATATTAACATCGTTTAATGGTCAAGAAATCATTAGCTGAGTAGACTATACAGATGGAATATGAGTATGTACGGGAATGAAAATCTGAAATCTCGTTATCAAATTTACGATAATGTTGGGCGCATGCCTATAATCCTTGTTCAGATCTTCTTTTAAAGAACTTATGTTAGAGGCAACCGAAATTCGATATCAGATGAAAACTCTACTTTCAGACTTCTTACATCATCGTTATTAGTGGGATGGAAACATTTGGTGTTAGATTATCCCGTGCTTTCAATACCTTTAGATCTGGAAATTAATGTTATCCCTGGGAAGTCATTGTGGTTTGCTAGGTAGACCTGGCAAACGGGTAAACCGGCCAGGTACGGATAAAATCGGTTCGGGTAATTTTTACTCGGTTTTTCCCGGGTAGGGATTTTTGGAATCCCTACCCTGACAGGGCAGGTATTACCCGCGGATAAATTATTAATTTTTTATTTTTTTATTAATAAACATTTGGCCTGTTTTTTCCTTCTATTATATTATTATTACAATTTACAACTATCACTTTCTGTCTGATTTCATTTCTACAATTATCACTTCACGATTAATCTCAAATCCAATTCTCAAATCTAACCAGACCAACCCCATCATCTCAAGTCTCCAAACACAAATATACAATAGGAACAAGCAAATCTAGATATAAATTATCTCACAACACAAATTAAAAGACAAGCAGATCTGAAAGAAAATAACACTACAAAATACTTAAATACATACAAAGATTTTTAACACTAATAAAACAAGCAGATCTGGCGATGGCGACGGAGACGGTGGGCACGGAGCGGTGGTGGATCTGATCGAAGACATTGAAGGCGGAGCTATGGCAGGTCTGGCGGCGGAGCGAGAGAAGGACGATGGACACCGTCGCTTGATGAGCAGTAGATGGCCGTCGAGTTGATGTGGTATCATCATCATGTCGCTGCCGTCGATGGATCTGACAGGCGAGAGAGAGCAACGGTTCGAGGGAGATCGATCTGGGGAGGGAGAGGGGAGAGAGAAAGAGGAGCAAGGCCGCAAATCGACTGGAAGGAGAGAAAAATGACCGAGTGAAGGACAAATTAGAAAACCCTAGACCTTATATACTAAAAGTTCGGGTAGCCCGGGTAACCCGTACCCGACCCGGACAGACCCGAAAACTACGGATCGGTTCGGGTACGGGTCAAAATTGCACGGGTAGTCTATATAGGTACCCGTACCCGGGGTTTTTGAACGGGTACGGTTCGACCCGCGGGTACGGGTAGAAAATTGCCAGGTCTATTGCTAGGGATGAGAACCTTAGATGTCATGTACAACAAGGATGACCATTTTTTCCGAACTTTTGGTAAATCAAGCATTTTCAGGGCATTAGAAGTACAACTTTTCTCAACCTAACACTGATTTATCAGGAGTAAAGGACTACCAAGAAATCGTTGACAGCCCGGCATTTCACAGTAAGATAGCCACGCGTTCCAAAGTCACTTACTAGCCCGTTAGCTAGCTCGCCATTCCATTTCTGGATCTTTCTGCTTGTGCTGAACTTTAGAGTTCTGACTCTATGCATTATGATTGCATTTCTTCTCACAATTCAAGGTTTGATGGGTAATATTTCTGCCATGATGGGTTAATTGCTCAGTCCTGCTTCTGCTGTTGATGTCTATCCTACTTAATTATTCACATTGAAGTCATGACTCCGTTTGAACGTGTTTATTTTCTGACAATTAACTAACTCGGATATTGAAACATTTTTTCCCTACTTGTTGAATTGACACTTGGATAAGTTCGGCCTGACTTGGCTCGATGTAGCAGAGATAAATTTCTCCCTTCCTTCCAAGAGAAAGTAAAACTTCCCAATTCAGTCGTTGAGGCATGCATTAATAGCTGATAGGCAGCATTGCATTTACTTAGAACTGCAGTTGAGTATTTTCTCATCTTTTTGGGTATTAATATAGAGAATTTATGTACAATGTAAGTACTTGGTATTCTTGTGTGATTGGGTTTTCAAAATTCTCTGCAGATTGACTATGATCCTAGGCTGATTACTTTCAGGCAACTTTTGGAGGTCTTCTGGTCTAGTCATGATTCTAGACAAGTATTTGGGCAAGGTCCTGATGTTGGTAATCAGTACAGGTAACCTTTGTTACCTTTTGACACTGTTTTCTTTATGTCAAAACCCATGCTTTATTAACCAATTTTCTGTGTCAGCAGGTCTATCATCTTTACAAATGGAACTGAAGAGTCCAGATTGGCTGCTGTCAGCAAAGAAAGAGAGCAAACTAGGTCAAAGAGTAGCATTATAACCACTCAAATTCAACAGCTCAGAACATTTCATCCCGCAGAGCCTGAACATCAGGTTTAATATTAAATTTACCTACTAATCATTGTGAAGAATATACAAGAAGAAAATTAGATAGTATAGATGTCCTGAACTTAACAATAACAGCCAAGGTTATGTCCTTTTTGTTGCTATCAGTTTTCCCTGAAATAGAGAGGCAAAAGGCATTTCGTGGTATCATACTAAGCTTAGCCGTTAACAGCCAGGGTTGTCGGTTTTAGTCTGGGGGTGGCTCTTGGTGCTGCCCAACAGTAGGTCTGTACCCTGTCCATTTTTGGCGGCATTTTGGATTATCATGGTAACGACCTTTAATGGCCTTCATAGACAAATGGGAGAGTGTGGAACTTACCTTTTGGATTGGCAAAATGGAGCAGAATCTGGTGGTTAAGCTTGCGTTTCCAAGTGTGCATTTTAAATATGGCCCTCATGAGACATGTAGGTACTAGGTAGAACTAGAGATTTTTCCTGGTGTTGGAAGTAGAGGTCAGTGCAGATTTTTTACTCTGAGAAACAAAAGCATGGGTTCTTTTTGGTGTCCTGTCTAGTCCATGGTATTTCATACTATCTTGCTTGTTGCTGACTGCTCCCTAGTTCTGCCGATATTTCAGATGTAGCTTTAAAATTCAAAACCAACTACTGAAACTTTCCACATGTCACAATCTGCAGAAATTTGAGCTAAAACGAGACCACTTCCTTCTTCAGCTGATTGGAAACTTGCCTGAAGAAGAGCTTGAGAAGTCGAGTTTGGCAGCAAAATTAAATGGCTATGCCGCAGAGCTATGTCCGCCGAGGCTTCAGAAGAGGATTGATGGAAAGATCAATGACATCATCAGAAAAGGTTGGCCTATTTTACAAGAGGTGTAGTTAGACAAATTTATTTCTTCAGGCTGACGAAATTCAGAAGTTCAGTGCAAGTAGGATATCAATACCCTTCAGCTGGTAAGACCTTTCATTCATGGGGTTTTTTATCTGCATATTCAAGCTGGGTTGCTGAGGATCTAAAGGTCGTTTGGAGAAAGCGGTATCTTTGGTTTCAACTCAATCCCCCTAGTCAGTATAGAAGTGGGGAATTGTCAGGGACCTTGAACCTCGAATGATTTTGTACCATTTGTTCAAGTATTATGTGATTCTTTGCCCTGTATAGTGATCATTGATCAGGCACCTGCTTCTTAAAATCTAGATTCTCCATCAATGTAATTTGTTGTTGTTTCATAGTTATTCTAGTTCCTGATCTTTCTATTAATTGCATTAAGGATTTTTGCTAAAATTTCGGCACCAAAAGGAAGATGTAACATTATGGACAGGCCCTTACGGCTCGCAACTCGTAAGCCCCCTCCTCGGAAAATGATCGAGTGATCCGGGCTGAGCTTTACTTGGCCAATGTATTAAGCTCCGTTTGGCTCAGCTCGGGTTGAGCCAATTTATAGAATACCCCCAATTTCTCAAATTAGCCGCTCATTTTGACTTTCCACAGATCACCACGCTGGTTCATTAGGTAAAGAAGTGGTGAGGTCAGCGCAATAAATACTTCATCGGTGAATGAAACTACATGGTTTGGTGCTAACTTGTCACTAGTATTACTGTTGTAACGGTAATTTCTCGTTTTTAACAAGCTTGTAATTCATTACAGATCTTTAAAAGCACAAACAGTGTAGCTGGTAATGTTCTCACACGGGATGAATAGGCTTGGCAGCCGATAAGTCCATCATTGTTCTATCTATTCCGGTAGATAATGAGTGAACGTCGTACTCCTAACTCATTTTCGTTGGCCCAAAAAGCGTGCTCACGTTATATTTGTTGGCTCATCCCCATCAGGTAATGAGCCCTATCCATTGACGGGCTCACTTTATCTCGAACTCTACAAAAGGGCAAGCTCATTTTTCTCCCTCATCCACCCCCCCTCCCCAACACCTCCCCAATATATTTTTGCTATGGATACATGTATTTGCAAAGATAAAGTTCTGAACGTTGTGATCAAGCTTGACTTAATATTAAATGAATGAATATGAATGCTCTTAAATAAGCGTATTCATGAATGACTAAGTTCAGTGACAAATGACAACCCTAGAAGAAGTGATTCGATTTTAGAAAACCTAATGTGCCCAACACCAAATCATCCCATGTTTCATATGGAAAAGCTACGAGTGCCCCTTCCAAATTAAATAATTAAAACCATTGCCCTCTCAACCATGAAGAACGACAGAAGGAGAAGCAAGTCCCGAGGTGAGCCAAACCGATAAAGTTAGGGCATCAAACATATTGACGGTGGATTATAACAGCTCTATTCTGGTGTTGCTTTTGGTGTAACGCTTCAAAGTCACACGTGTACGATTTGATTGTAGAGACTACCGTTCTTATTGGCGTATCTTTGCAAGCATCTATCGGTCTAAAATCATTGATTATAACAATTTATGATGAGAGCTCACGTGAAGCAGACGTAAACATATGTTACTAATATATCCAACAGTCCTAAACTCTGTGGTTTGAATTTAATTTTTTTTTGTTCGACTTTCTGCAAATTACTTAGATGGTGCATATATACATATCCGTTGATGTTTATAAAGATGGGACGAAACGAAGGGAGTATCGTATCTTGTTGCTGCGGGGAAAAGAACCAGTGACTATTGACGCGGGCCTACTTCATCTCTGGTCTACAAAACGCAAAGCTCCAGTTTCAGCTCATTATTCTCTGTAACATTCAAATTCCGCACGCATCTGCAAACATAGAGTCCGATCGGAAGAGGAAGAAGACGCCGGCAGATCGGCCGGAAAAGCACAAGAAGCAGACCAAAATGTCATCAACTTCATCTACATCCGATAAAGTTAGGGCATCGCACATACTGATCAAGCACCAGGGCTCTCGGCGCAAGGCCTCCTGGAAGGATCCAGAAGGCCGCGTCATAAGCGCCACCACCCGCGCAACCGCCGCCTCCCAGCTCAAGTCCCTCCGCGACGACATCGTTTCCGGCAAGGTGAAGTTCGCCGACGTCGCCTCCCGCCACTCCGACTGCAGCTCCGCCAAACGCGGCGGCGATCTCGGTAATTGCTGTTCCTTGAGATATGTGTGTTTGAGTAGGTTTATTCGTTTTAGAAATTCATTAACTCAGTTGTAGGGTTCAGTTGTTGAATTTCGTTTGCGGTAGCTTTGATTGTTTGCAAGTTGTTTCCGTGTTTGGCCAACTGGAACAGTTGTGTTGACTATGGGTAACAATGTTTTATGCATTCAACAGCAATGGAGTATTGTGGTTCTTCAAATTACGGGCTATTAAGTCTCAGTGATAGCGGCTGTCATATTCTAATTATTGATTTTGTCTAAAACCTGTTTTAATAATGTCTGAAAATGGATTTTATCACGCGCTCTCTGAATCTGAACGAGGGCTGGTATTCAGTTACTTTTGAGCATGATATGAAAGATAATCCAGTTATCAGTATGTGTGTGTGTGTGGTGGTGGTTGATGTTGTGTGTGGTGTGTTGGGGGCGGGCTGGGGTGGGGGGGTGCGAGGGCATGCGTTAGTGAACCAAGACTAATTGCAATGGTTTTCTTGTCTGTCTGATCCAGTTGCTGAACCATTGGGAGGAAAATACCTCATATTAGGAAGTATCACCCAGTAGAGCTTAAAGGACCTAACATTTCAAAAGTACCAAATGAGTACTTAAGTACCATTTTTGAACCAAATCAGTCCGAAGGCTGACAGAGGGTGGAATCCGTTAAAAAGTCCCCCCCCCCCCCCCTTCCCACCCACCCCCACGTGCAGCAGTAACCCAGCCACGACTCGCCACCGCTGCCACCATCGTGTGGCAGCAACCCACCCTGCCGCCTTCATCGCACAATCGTAACCTGACTAATCTTCTAAACCTAAACCCACAATCACCATCAACTACCTCAAACCCAAACCCGCAACCACCATCAACCCACCCCAAACTCAAACCCACAACCACCATCGCCCTCTCATTTGCAATCGTAATGTTGTTTGACGACGTCAATGACGGGGAACCAACAGTGGCAACCTCCGTCCTTGGCTGTTTCTCTCCTTCCCCCTGCTCCTTTTCTTTTCACTCCTGGTTTCATTGTAAAATCCCAGAAATTGACAAAGGTTGTGCTTCCACGATGTTGCAGAACAACACCAATTAACTTTGAATCTAAATCTTGATCCCCAATGGGTATTAGATTCTGAGATTGAGAATAGAAACGAATTGAAATTTTCCTACCTTCTGCATTATCGTATGCGCAACGGTTAGCAGCGCCACTGCCCACCACCACATCTACAATACTTCCACTATTAATCTCCACCCAATTCCATGAATATCCAAAGTAACCATGACCCCTGTCATGTTATTGCCACAGATCTGACAATTAGAACACCAAAGAATATTGTGTGTAATGCGGTGTGTTTGTTTGTGTGTGATGTGTGTGTGTGTGAGACTGACTGTGTGATAGTGTGTGTGCGCGCGCGCGTGCGTGGGAGATTGACTGACTGTGCTGTGTGTGATGGGGTGTGGGTGTGATGGTGGGGTTTTTTTTTTTTTTTTTTTGGGGGGGGGGGGGGGGTGGGGGTGAGATGGACTCTGTGCCTAAGTGATGGGGTGTGTGCGACATTTACTCTGTGTCTGCGTGTTTCTGAGATTCTATTCCATGTCATTGTATTAGGATGACATGGACCAATCAATTAGAAAGACATGGTTCACATGGATTTGCTTTATGACATTTTTCATAAAGACAGTCATACTCCTGGACTTTTTAATGGATTCCACCGTCCGTCAGCCTTCTTGACTGATTTGGTTTAAAAATGGTACATTTGGTACTTTTGACGTGTTGATCTGGTACTTTTGACATGTTGGGTCTGGTACTTTTGAAATGTGGGGTCCTTAAGCTTTACGGATGATACTTTAGAGTACAGGTGTGGTTTAGTCAACGTTAAGGTCGCATTTTTTACTCTGGATAGCAGGACCAAGTAGAACAGAAAGTCCTTGCAATTTATGGCTATGCTACTGGATGGTTTTGTTATGGCACTCGTGTATAGAAACTGCGACCTTTTATCATGCCATGCTCATTGGGAAAACAATGACTCTCACAGCCTCAATAAGTTGTCCTCCTTTTCATTTTCGCAGGCTCACCATACTCGATTTATCAAGCTTCTAACTTGTCTAACAACCTGAGTGTGGCTTCTTTTCTTCTCAAAAATCAAATGTAAATACAGCCTTCGGGAGTACTTTTATGGGCTGTGCTACATGAAGTTTTGTGCTTGTGTTGTGTGAGGTTGTTCAGTGCCAGACCTTTCCGAACAGTAAACCTTAGGATCCAGTCATCAGCTTCAATTGTGTTAGTTACAGTAGCTAGGTAATTCTTGTGCACATAGGGCCTTCTGCATCTAAATGCTTACACTTGGATGAAATGTTAATGCAAGACATAGTTTAAATGCACAATACGCTGTGAAAAAGACTTTAGGTAACATGTAGTAGAAACGGAGGATCATAGGAATCTCTTGGAATAAGAAGCCTTCTTGGATACTGTCCCTTGGTACTTGTGCTTGAAAAACTTCAATCAACCTAAACGTAGTAGGAAAGGGAGAATGACACGAGCCTCTTGATATAAAAGGCCATCTTTGATACAAACCCAAAGTACTTCTTCATGTACAATAATATTTAGAGGATCTGCGTTGTTCATTGGTACTTGTGTCGCACCCATCTGTGACTATCCTGTCGACAAAGGTGATCTGGGCCCTGGGGAGGAATGAAGAGTCAGAGTGGTTATGTGTGTGGTAGTGATGCAATTTCCCGCCAATGGTCATGGGCTGTTGGTGTGTTGTGTTTGTTTGTTGTTTGTGTGAGGGAGAGAGAAAAAGAGAGGTAGGGAGAGAAATTATCTATGCTATTGCAGAGATTATTCTAGTTCTTTATATTGCAATTTTACATTTCATGTGGTGAATATTTGCTCTAGTGAGGTGGTAGGGATTAAGAAACTATTGAAAATTATGTTAAGTTGGCTTTCTACATTTGTGCAGAAAGATGTTGAAAATTACTTGGCTGTGGTGTGCTGGTTAGATTATTTATGTCGATGTTAAAACTTTGTAAGGGTTTCTCATACGGCTAGCTATGCTTAATTGCTGTTTGAGCTCATTTTCAAGCACATTAATTTAATGAGTTTGCTGGATAGGCAAATAACAGCATAGTACATCGAGGTCTCAAAGGCGGGGGCCAATGCAAGCCTGATTACATTTGTATGGCCTTGTATGACTTCCTCAGTTTGTAAGAAGATGGTCTAAGAAGTTGATCTAAATTTATGCTTCTACATTCACTTGAACGAGTAATTTATTTTTTGGGTCAAGCCCTAGGGTTTTCTTTATGCACATCTAGTCTTCATATTCCGAGTTGGGTACTTAAAAGTGAAGCTGTAGTGCGCGAATTACTTCCAAGTTGTATCATGTGCTCTTTTGAATGTTCCCATAGTTTAATGATACCATCATTTCTCAAAGGAAAATTAGGCTCTTATGTCGTTCCTTTTGGAACAGATTTGTTCGGCATACCTCATCTTTAATTGTGGCCTTTCTTAAGCACTTTTTTTAACACAAAAGTAAATGAAGCCTTGCAAGTTCGTTGTATGGTATTAAGGACTGGTCGAAAATTTGCGCTTTCACCTTTTGGTCATTAAAAAGGTTGTAAACTCTCATTGTTCAGACACAGTTGTTTGAGCGCCTGCTGCAGTTCAGTGAGCGCTGAGGTCGCTTTACACATGAGCATATAATGATAATAGAGCATATGTGCCACCAAATCAGTTGATAGGCTCCAAACAATCTTTTTTGGCGGTTTTTTTTTTCCTTTTTGTTGTGGAGGGGGGGGGGTGTTGAAATGGGGCGCAGTGCATAGATGAATAAAGAACCTCAATTCACAATAATGGAACTGCCCTTTGTTTATTTCTGTATCTTTGTTTGCGTTGGCCCTTTTTAAAGCGACCTCCACTTACCAAAGTTTTTGCAAACATGCGTACAGGTTCATTTGGGAGGGGTCAAATGCAGAAACCATTTGAAGAAGCAACATATGGTCTGAAAGTCGGAGAGATAAGCGACATTGTCGATACTGACAGCGGAGTTCACATCATTATGAGAACGGCTTGATCTGTAATCCCCAAGCTAGTCTTGCGGTGAAGATTGTTTCAGTCTATTGAGCATATGGATGCCGAGTAATTTGTTGAAAGCATTTCGTTTGGACTACAACTTATTGTTTGGCCAATACATTTGAACTTCTGATGACACTGCAAGAGAAATCATTGCACATTATTTACCATTTGACTGTTCATTTTCTTTCTTTCTGACTTTGATAACATCGTGAAGTCGGATAGAGTCCTCTGGTTAACCATTAGATTTTAGAGCGATTACTTGGCAAGTCGTATTGGAAGTTGCAACCCAATATCAACGGCTCTACTGAAAAACCACTTGCTTAGCTTGCTCTTGCGGCCTATTCATCAACTCCGACCTAGATCTCCTTGTTATACAAGCCAACTGCATCTCGTCAATCTTAGGTTCCATGAAAGCAGTGAAGCAAAGCTTGTAAATTCGAATTAAATTTTTGTACGCCTCAAGTCAAAAGCTATGCACCAAAATCAGAACCATCTTAGCATATACGAATGAGACTCGGCTGAGCTTTTGGATGACCGGTCGAAGGACGGGCATATGCGAGAAAGAAAGCGAGTTATACCCTGCTGCCACCTCCTCTGGTTGGCATCGGTTACCAAGTTTTGATTACATTGGATAGGTATGTCCATCGGCACTGATGAACAGATTGGGCAGATAGCATGAATTAGCTGGGCATATTTCTTCCGCATTGGCCCGGATTTGAATTCCGCATTGGTTGGCATGATGAGAAGAGAACAAATCATCGCCTCCCCCACTATTGGCTGACTCGACAAGAACACAAAGAGAGGAAAATATTTTAAAATTGAAATCTTAGCCTGTGTGTTTGGATGGAGAATTTCAAAGTAACTTGCATTTCAAAATTCATTAATTTTAAAATTCGTTGATTAATAAATTTATAGAATTGCAAATTCAGTGTTTGGGCAGTTTTCAAGAAGCGAGTATTTTATATGTAGATTTACATCTGAAAAATTAAACCCAGATAATAATTTGATAGTGTATGGATAAAAACCAGCGGGAGAGTTACTTTTTTTAGTGGAAGAAAGTTCCTAAAATTATGGACACAAAAAAAAAAATCACTCTCCTTACATTTGTGGTAAAGATTTACCAAATAAATAGTCTTAACTAATTATTTGTAGATGAGATTTTAGCACACCAAATCTTCTTTTCAAATCCCTCCTCAAAATTGCTAAAATTCATCTCATCATAATCCAAACAAGAAATTAGGTGTGATATATTTACAAATCCATCTTCAGTTCAATTACCTCATCCAAACACACTCTTAAAGTCAAATTCTCCATAAATAAACCCCTTTTGTAATGCACTAAAAGACTTGAAACAACATTACGCAGAGACAAACTTATTAAAACTTTTACTGACCCTTTTTTCAATACATAATCATTAAACATTGAGCGGCTCGTATGGACTGACCGACCTGACACCTGCTTCCCTTCCCGAATACAAAAGTTCCTCGCGTCAGTTAAGTTTTAAGGGAGTAAATCATTCCAACGCAAGCTAGTGATTGCTTTACTTTTCTTCTGTGCAGGTACTCACATCCATAGTCAGTTCAGTTGATGGGAGAGACGATCTACCTCAACGCCCTAACATGTGGGCCCCATCACAAAAATTGACAGTAATTCTTGAACAGAAGCGCCTTAACCCCCCCAAAAAAATAAATTGACAATATTTTGTACTGTTACTGTCTTACTGAAGTTCTTAGAAATCCTGCAATCTTACCTATTACTAGTACATACATATATATATTTATTTACTTATATTCATGTTCATATTTGTACATCATCTCAACTCCATAACCACAGCCATGCACCAATGCCCAAAGACCCCAAACCATATGTCCAACTGCCTGTATCAGATGGCTTAAGATTTCATGAAACCAAAGCTGCTGAACCAATTTTTAAGATGTCAAAAAAACCAATTGATGAGATTCAAAAACCTTGACAGATGTGTTTCTCAAGTTTTCGGCGACGACAATGCCGCCGCGCTAGAGGTAAATAAGATGTGTGAACTGTATAAATAAAAGTGAGAAGAGCCTCATGAAAAAGAAGAAGTATCGCATCTAACATCCCTTTGAAGAGGGCAAGACCACCACTACCCTCTTGTGGCTATCAAAGTAATCAACCTCCATGTTTCAACCTCTTTGGCGCGGGGGCAGATTCCAGCTCCCCACCGGGTCTCGGCTGTTGTATCGAAGTATGTTGGAATGTGCAATTAGAGCCATTTCGACATCCCTTTATGCTATTAAAGTACATGCAAGGCTTCTGATGCTTTGGTTTTGATTCACTTTGTTTTAAGTTCTGTGCCAGTTCGGCGCTTCCTCGCAGGTAGTTACACAGTTTGGCATCTAATGATGAATCATGGTCCTGAGTTTCTTGCCTTTCTCCATGTTGCTTAATTAGGTTTTTATAGTAATTCGCGTCCTTAACTGGAGGAGCAGCTAGCGCCGTGCATGAGTGAACAGTGGCCGGTGAATGTAGCTTCAGATTCAAACTGGACTGCAATGCATTTGATACGGGATGAAGGTTGGGCCTTGGTACCGCTATGGAAAATGGCGGATTGGGCCTCGGCACTGCAGTGGAAAATGGCGAGTTAGGCCTCGGCACTGCGATGGAAAATGGCGGATTGTGCCTTGCCACCGCGGTGGAAAATGGCGGGTTAGGCATCGGCAACATGGTGGGAAATGGAGGGTTCGGCCTCGGTATTGGGGTTGCTATTGGTTGGTTAGGCTTCGGAAATACAGCCATATTAACTGGAGAATTAGGCCTTGGCATAACACACATTTCATGTTTTCGGCTGGAAAATGGAGGGTCAGGCCTTGGCATAACACCCATTTCAGGTTTTGGGTTGGAAAATGAAGGGTTAGGCCATGGCATAACACATATTTCAGGTTTTGGCCTGGGATAAGGAGGGTGAGGCCTCGGCATAACATCCGTTTCAGAATTTAGGAAGGAAAAAAGAGGGTTGGGCATTGGCAACATATCTGGTCTTGGGGTTGCTAATGGAAGGCTTGGCTTTGGCACCACAACCATTCCAGGTTTTGGAGTGGACAAGAAAGGGTTAGGCATTGACGACACGGTCATATCAGGTTTTGGAGTGGACACAGGAGGGTTAGGCCTTGGCAACACAACCATTTCAGGTTTCGGGCTGGAGAACGGAGGGTTAGGTTTTGGCATGACCACCGTATTAGCTTTTGACAAAGAAGGGTTAGGCATTGGCAACACAACCATTTCAGGTTTTGGATTGGAAGATGGAGCCAATGGAGTTATTACCTTGGACACAGACATGAAGTCTTTTTCTGTACCGTCATGTGCTCCATATTCATCAGGTTTCGAGCTGGGCAAGTGAGCCAATTGTACCACTGGCTTCGACCCAGCCATGTGTGCAGTTCCATCACGGGCATGTGCTCCATATTTATGAATGAAATTCTTAATCGCTTTCTCATCATCAGGTTTTGAGCTGGGCAATGGAACTGGTGGTGACCGTGAGATGGGAGTGTTTGCTATACTGGCGTGCGGTCTCTTTTCATTCGCCAATCTCTTAACTGCCATTTCAGGTTTTAAGCTGGGCATGCGAACCAAAGAGCTCACTGTCTTCAGTTCCAAAGCGGGTGATGTTAAGGTATTGGCTGGCGCACTATGTTCATTAACAGCTTTCATGACCGCTACGTTGGATTTTGGGCTGGGCAATCTAGCCAATGGCGCTCCAGGCTTTGGCGCAGAGACCTGTTCAGTTTTTGCATTGGCAGCAGCAGCTTCGCCATTGATCAGTTTCTCAACCATTTTCGGATCACTAAGAATTTGTATTAGCAAGTCTGTGTCAACCATGCTTCCACGTTCGTTGCTTTTGAGGATTGCGGTTAATACAGCGGCAGCAGCCGCCACCACATCACCTTCTATACCAGGTACTTTTTCAACAGCAGGATTGCCATTGGCTGGTGACTTTAGAGAAACAGGAGGCAGGTCTGATACCTGTGGGTTAACAGAAATGCTTACTGGTATAGCCATTTCGGGCGGCAGATTTTCTGTTGTCTGTTCTTCTTCAATGGGAGTTATGGGGATGAGAGGAATGGTGCTGTCATCATTATGGCAATCTTCCAGATCTAAGGACATGGAAGGGCTACACAGAGATTTGAGAATGATCTATAAGCTCATGATAACAAAGGGCGAAGGACCTACCAGAGAAACTTGAGAGGCAAACCTGTGAGGAACAGCAGAAGCCTGAGGATAAACTGCTTCAAGCACTCTCATTTCCCTAAGTTTTTGTACCTTCACTTCTTTGCTTTCTTCACCCACAGCCACACGCCATTTATCAACTAAAGCAAACTGTTTAATCAAAAGAAAGGGACCAGTAAACACCAAAATTATAAGCAGAAGTCGAGATCAAAGCCATTAAAACTTGTCACTAGATCATACATCCGACAAGGCTTACTTTGGGAGGGCATTTCCATTTAATTCGAGGAATGTGAGAAACCTTCTCCAACGCTGGGTGCAAAGCATGTCTGCCTTTTGACGGGTCTACATAGCTAGTGGCCTGGCTGTCCATCCACGATGCCTTCGATACCTTTCTTACATGACATTGAGCTTCTGCGCCAGCTTTTGTAGGAAAACCATCCGATACAAACACTCTTACCTGTTTAATGACAAAAAGTCCTTAAAGCTGGTCATCATTCAGAAAACTAAGATGAAAGTAATATACAGGACATATGAGAACACAATATATATATATATATATATATATATATATATTATATATATATATATATAAGCACAAGAATGAACACTACGACCTAAACGGTGGTAAGAACAGAAATGCTGACATGATGCATTCACTGAAATGCTACGTCAATGCATTTCACTGATGTTGACATTTTTTTGCAAAAACGAACATAGAAAGACTATATCCAACGATACCATCCCAACTCTCCCGCATTGATACGAATTTTTAATTCCTTATTTTGACCAAGAGTTGTCCACTACAACACAGAAAATATAAAACATGAAGATAGCTCCAGTGCAACCTTAGACAGAGCACATAGAAAATAAAACTTCGTATATGACATGGTTAGACTAATTAATTCTCTGATATGACTTTTGAACCCAAACAATCAATAAATTATCTTTTAGACCACCCATGGGCATGAACAATTGCCCCATTTACACAGAAGACATGGCATTATCTATTTGTTCACCCCCGAGAAAAAAAAGTAGGAGGATGTCATTCTAAATCATCCTACATTATAAGAACCCTTATCAAGTACCAAACAACTACAAAAAGGCACGGAGGTGCAAACCATCAGCCATACGTTCACCAAGGAGATTGGAGTCTTCTTTTCGCCACTTCACTCAAATTGATGAAACAAAAACTATCATTTACCTGTTAAGATACCAAGATGCCTATCATCTCCCATAAAATTCTACGTAAATTGTAGGGAAGGACTACAAAAGAAGAAGCATCAGACTTAAGGCCCATGATGTAAGAATAGATTAACAGTGGCTGGATTCCTACAAAGAGAAATGGACCTCGAAGAAGCTGGTTGAACTAGCTGTGACTCCTCCAGATGACACATGACTTATTTGACCTAGCACGCCTAGTAAAAAGCGACGAGTCTACATATACAACCATACTATAAACTTCATAATCAATCCAGAGAACAAAGTTCACACTTTGAAAAGCAACAAGTAAAAATACACGAACAACTTGTGTGTGTGTGCAGTATAATGGTAATAATATGAATCGAGATATTGTCAAGAAACTAACTAGATATAGAATCTCTCTTTTTCTTCACTTTCTGAAAATCTTGATGCATTCTAACTGTAGAGAAACAGCCAAATGTAGGGAATCTTGACGCATTAAAGATGAGCATATAAAATATATGAAATTGTCAGCTAAATCAAGTTTGATGGAGAGCCTATCCCCACCTTGTCATAGGCGATGCCATATCATCCTTTGAAATCTAGGTAGCACGGACACGGACACCGACACCGACTGGGACACCGGACACCGCAATTTTCAAAAAATCAGAATTTGGACACCGCAGCACCGCTGAATTTTTTAATATATATGGGAGCTGATCCGTGTGCGTGTGCGTGTGTATATATATACACGCACACACACACATCTCAATTGGAGTAACTAAATTTCGTTCAAAATGGATGAGAAAGAAAGTAAGTAATATGAAATAGTCTCAATAGTAACAAGAAAAAAGGTCGGCAACAAGAAAGCAGTTGAATGTCTCAACAATATCAAGATTAGAGTCACACTAATAACAAGAGAGAAGGAGAAAAGACATGAGACCAAAGGCATGATGGAGAGGTTTTATGTAGTCAGATGGTCTGTAAATGAGGTCGGAGATGTTGACCTGCTTATTCTAGACTGGCAAGCTTATGCTTTGGGCAACAAAAAGAAGGAAAAGACAAAGTGATGAGAAAGAAAGAAGAAGGTACCTTTTGTTGGGTCAAAATGGTTTGGCCTAAAAGTTTCTAAAAAACTCCATATGTCAAATAAATGAAATATTGTATTTTGGTCATATGAGTGGACACTTCTTCACAAGGTGTCTGACATTAGGACACTGCTGAGAGGTGTCATGTAGGTGTCGGTGAGTGTTGAACACCATACCTCGTAGAGGCGGTGCTTCCTAGTTTGAAATGTTAAATGCAGAAATACGATAAAACTACCATGTTTTGTAATACTTAACGTTATTACTCTGAGTTCATCTTGTTATGCAGGTGGCAGCTAGGCAGGGAACAATTACTTAAACCTAAGCAGTTGCACCACCAGTATGCTCCTTTTCCAAGCATATTAAAGTACACCAGGCAATAGTAAAAATAGATGAAAGCATTCATATTTTACATACTACATGATCGCCGAATCTATAATTGTAATTCGTATTAATAAATGTTTTCTACCGTGCTTATAGATATAGGTATGACTCATCCAAGGAAACTTATGTTGAGTGGAAACATGGAACAGGAAGCGGATGTTCAAGTAGCGGAAAGGAAAAAGAGCTGTATGCTTTTTCTTGCAACATTCCACTTGTGTAATGTTCTTCCTCGTGCCTCCCCCTTAAAAACCATTTGAAGTTAGAAACTAAATCTTCAATTTCTATTGACCTTTTTTTCTCCAAAACTAAATTCTAACCACCTATGAAAGGAGGAGTTAGCCTACACGTAAAACTGTAAAGATCAACTATCTCACACCTCTTGTGGCTAGTGCAGATAATGCAGCAATTGTGAAAACGGTTGATATCTCATTTGCAACTATTAGCTAATAACCCAACCTAGATGAATGTGTACTTGGAGGTACTTTAAGCATGCAATGCAAGGGAAAGATTAAAGAAGGTTCAAGTATGACATAGGACAAGCTCTACTGATGACAGAACAATGTTTCTGAACCAGACATCAAAAGATCAAAAGGTCCACGCAAGAGCCATGTTTTCCCATTAGCGTGGCTCCAAGGGATACTTCCAATGTCATTTCAAGTAAAAGAATGTATAATGAACAGAGAAGAGTGAGCACCAATAACTTGAAGGGTTCGATAACACATATTTATATTATCTGCATCACCCCTAATAGATAGAAAACTGAAAAGGGGCAGCATTGCCCAGAAGTAATAACAGAACGATATTCTGCGAATTGTATCAACAGCAAACATAAATGGAAAAATAGATATAGCAAAACAGTATATTGCAGTAGATATTTAAGAGACCTCCACAAATAGGCGTAGCATAATTACAGCATTACAATAATTGTCATTTAGAGTAAGACCATATATCGCATTAAGAAGGAGACAATCAAATAATGAGGGAACAAACTTACAATGGCAAGTAAGTTTAAACATAAATAAAGGAATGCCATTTCGATCGTCACAATTATTACATGACAGTTGCAGCAAAATGTTAAAAAAACAAAAACAAAGATAAGAACGGATAAGCTTCTAGAATTGGTTACATGACCCTCAACTCGTAAGCAAACAAGTTAGGCCAACTGCCACCACTAAACACCGCAGACCCAATAACCTCTACATAATTTTTGTAACAGATATGTGGAAGGACCTGCATAATCAGCGGGGTAGTCCCATGTTACTTCACTATAACTTTTTAGGAACCACACCCCCGTATGCTTGATCACACCTTCTTATATAGCTAGAAGATTCATAATGTGGTGCTGTTGCGTGCTTTAGCAGCAAATGAGGTGTAATAAACATTACGCCATGTGGATTTAGACTTTCCCCAACTTCTTTCATCGTCCTGTTCAATCTGAAAGGCTCAAAACCTCCTCAGTTATTCTATGGCAGATTATATCGCTTGCCAAGTTCATTACTTTACGACCTCCAACTCTCAAAATTGAACATATTACGGCGTGTGTGTTTTGTGCCTGAGCACAAGTAAAACAAGACTTCTTATACGATAGGCCAGATGGAAGAGGCACACAATACATCTGTCATACAGCACCCTCTCTAAATTCTGACCAGACTTCATGTCCACTTATTCTATTTCAAATTCGATGCGGAAGAGATTAAAGTAGCTTAAGAGCCTCACAAATATCATTTAAGTACGCAGCTAAAAGTGTTGTAATTCATCTCTACCACAAGACATCCAAGACTGTTCAGATTAAATAAATGCATAACCGCATTTAATCATGTATCTAGCTAGGGCTTAGGGACCCATTTTAGAACAACTCTGAATGAATCATGGCACTGCCAAAGGTTCCATTTTAACCCCATTCATGCTACCTTATTTGGCTTAAACGATAGGTTGAACAGATAGATAATTACTGTCATTAGTGGACATAAACCAAAAAAATATTTATCAAACGAGCATGACCATGTTAATAAGCTCTGTATTTTTACTTCTTCATCTTTTACCTAAAAGATAACTGTGCTTTACCGACTTTCATTTCAGTGTTGGTATCTTTTTGTTTCCGCTTTAAGGCAATTGCTAAAAACAACGGAATAGGAACAGCATAAGCTTGCAAAACCTAAGAGTATAATATTCAGAAATCAAATCCAGCCTGGGTTAAAAGATTCAACATCTCTAACCAAACTATTTTACGGCAAGTTTGTTGTCCATTATGCAACTCCCATTCATTAGTGGGGTAACTACACAGGTAACTAACACGATATATGCAAGTTAAACTTAGGATCAAAAGGCACTCTATTTAGTCACCCCACATTTGAGGAATTTAAACCTATCCGCCTTATCGTTTCCCGTATACAATTCATAAAAACGTTTTAATTGTGAAGAGAGTGAAGCGTTCGCATCGTTGTTCCACTTGCTACTGGAATGCCTCGTCTATGCCAATAAATAGGGAAACCTAAACATAGAATAATCATATATAACCAAGATATATGACATGAAATGCATTTAACTCCATTGTATTTGAACCCATTACAAGTTCGTGTTACGACATTTATTGGTAAATTCCAATACCATAGGTTAGGCTTGATATAATTGATCATCTCACAAGGATATTCTGGATTTGCAATGTTCCATAAATATATCCATCAATGAACGGGCACGTGAAAGAGGTGTTCTAACAATCATTTTTTTTTTGGAGTTCGTAGAAGTCTAAAAGCTGCAAGTAGTAATTGCTGGGGATACTTCATCCAGACTAACTGCATCTCCATTTGATTCTGAATAGTACATTAGGTTTAATAGCAATCTTTGACCGCTTACTTACAATTGCTGAGTATTAAAGATTCGACAAATTAATGAGCAGGCTTTACGCGGTAGGGATTACGTTTTCCTTCTCAGCCTCTAAGATTACAATCTAGTTAGCATCCTTTGCCAATCTAAAGCGTGCGTAAATAAATAACTAAGGTTATCACAATTACGAAATCAATTTATCAAGGAACAAGGAAAGCACGGTGCCAGCAGAACATACCCTCCGCGCCATGACAGTTAATAAGTATTTTCTTCTTACTTTTTTTTTTTATCAAAAAGAGGGCGCAACCCGCATACAAAAGCATAAATTATATAAGTTAATTCAAGGCTGTTTTTAAGATCAAACAGAAAAACTAGCACCCGCGTAGACCTCAACAGATGCACCACTTTGTGAGCCTAAAAAAAGCCTTCTAGTTAGTCCTATATAGAAAATCAGCACGGGCACTCGAAACTGGAAGGATAAACAAAACCTTCAATCATCTGATTCCAACAAAGAGATTTCAGATTGGGAAATCTCTCGTATCTTCCATAGGTTTCTTTAAAAACCCACATATACTTCTTTGTAAACTTGTGATTTACTAAAACAACACACCACAGAGACTGATATACAGCAAAAGGGCACTAGATTTTGGTTTCTAACAAGAGATTAACTGACTAAGACAATGTGGGTATACCTGAGAAGAACTAGGGGCTGGGCTTGGAGCCCAAGAAACCCGGTTCGGCTCCTTGAATCGCTTCATACAGACATAGACCGATGAATCTACAAACCCTAAGATTGATGGCGACGAGTATGATTTTGTGTTAGGACAGAAGAGGAACCCTAGAGAAAGGCTACTTGTAGAAACTCCGCAACGCCGTTTTCTGCCAGGTGTGTTTTGTGCACGTCTCTTGTGACTGAGCGCTTAACACCGCATCTTATTCGGTGTCCTCTCCGCAGAATGACTCCATTCCAGGCTTGGATTTCCAGAATCCACTCTCTTTTGGTATAAAAAAAATTAAAAAAAAAGCCCTACTTCTCACAGCTTTCAAGTACCCCGGTTTTAGATTTTGAAAACTCTTTATTTTGGTCCCTTGATCTTTCGATGACTTTTTATTTTCGTGCAGTTACCTAAAAAGGTTTAGATGTTTTTATTTGGTCACGTGTGCATTTTTGTGAGGACTTATTGTCTTCGTAATGGAGCTTGGAGAAAACATCACATAATGGCTCTCTCGCCGAAACCTGTCGCACCAATCAACCAGCCATTATCATCACCGATGCTATCTCGACTCTATCACGCCTCTTCAGCTTTCTTTGAACATCCACCATCGTGCCTTTGCCTCTGGATCCACATACCTCCGCCAATAGTCATTCAATCCATCGACAAAAATCACCTACTTAATTTGGAGGGAGTTCGACTCGACGTTTCTGAGTCAAATGTGTTGGGCGCCGTATAAACATTTGGAGGGACGGGTGGCAGAGTCGTTCGTGTTTACGCTCTCTGGGTTGCAACGTACTCCATTGATCCATTGGAAGATCGCGGAGTGGCAACTACTGGATCGCGGCATGCGCCATTTTGAGTGTTTGCAGGGGTTGCCGGCTGATGCCCCAGACATGAGAGTTAACAGGAACCCACCGGCTGTCCAACGGTTCAGGCAAGTGAACGCACTCGAATTGTGCACTGCCGAACTTGAAATGTAGAACTCTTGGCAAGAACAAGAAAATAGCAGTCTAGGGGTCAGATTGATGAGCGTAGAACATTAAAGTTCATAAGTTTCCTAATGACTTTCAATTGAATTTAATCTCGTAAGTTTTGCATTCAATCTCCTTCGTGTTTAAAGTTACTTAAGATCTAATTGAATGTAGGTCGATGCCTCGCTTGCCTTCTTTCAAAAACTGAGTGAGCCGAATGATCTGCTAGATGCCATGGGAGTGGATCTTCATTCTCATGCTGAGATCTTGGCGCATGGCTACAAGGAGTTTGTGAACCGCTATATAGGATAACCTTCGGATGTGAGCTCGAAAATGGATTATCCCTCCTGGCAGCCTTCCCATGTGAGCAAGGGAATCGGTGATCCCTCGGGGCAAACTTCGGGGGTGAGCGATAGAGTTGGTGGTCCCTCCGGAGCTAGAACGGGTGATGCTAGGGGGCCGCCTTCGGGTATGGAAATGGCTCATTGGAACGAGTGGAGTCAGCCCTCGTTTGCTTTGCTTAGGGACTCAAAGGTTACACCAGGTCCTCGGAGTCAAGTCACACAGGAGTTCGACTTCGCGAACTTTAACCTCTCCGAGTCACTGCAACTTGTCCCCTGGGCAGGACCTTCCACTTTCGGCCTTGGGATACCCGAAGAGCCTCAAGGAGGATAATATCCCCCCGTCGATCCCTCGGTCAATCCCTCTTATCCCAAAGGTCATCCATTAAAGTCTCTGAAGCCGACAAAACGTGCCATAGTCCACCAATGATACTTTAGCGAGCCCCCCCCAGCTACGCTCGAAAATTGGTGTGGACTGTCGTGCCGTAGATTACTATATCTTGTGGGATGGAATGTCTACCCTCAGGCCAGGTCGTTGGTTGGAAGATACCGTGATGACTGCCTACATCAAGCTTCTGATGGGTCGAGAGAGGGATAGGGCAAATGTGTATCCCCGTGTTTTTATGCTGGATGCGCTTTTTAATAGAATGCTTTGTGGAGAATGGCAACAATGAAAACTGGTGAGGGGAAAGAAAATATTTATCCATTGGCATTAGCCTAGTTCGCTTACTGCATTTTTTACGAATACTGCAAATGCGGTGAGCTTCCATAAGGTGGATGTCTTTTTAGTACCCTTTTTAGAGCACTCCCACTGGTATTTGCTTTGCTACGAACCACGGGCTATGGTAATTTCAATCCTCGACAATCTCCACAAAGATGTCCCCTTGATGCCTCTGAAGAACCTTTTTAGAGAACAATTAGCGGTTACGATAACCCTTGCATTCTTATTATAGGTTTTTTATTTCTTAATTTGCTCATTGTAAGTCGACTCTCGTAGCTTACGCCATTTTTATTTCTCCGCAGGATATGTTTTGTGCCATGCTTCACTCTCTCAGTGGGCAAAAAGTATTGTCAAGTATTGTGGTGTCCTTGTCTTGATGTACATGGACTGCATTTGTCGGTCCGAGAGCCTCAAGAAGGCTGTCTGGAGCCAAGAAAACATAGAAAACTTTAGATATAAGATAGCTTGGCTAATTGATCAAGGACGGTTTAGACTAGTTAGGGATATTGTAAATCCGGCTACAGACGATGCCGAATAACATTGGAATTTTTATGTGTTTATGTAATAAAAAAGCATTCCAGTATGTCGTGTGTTTATGAAATTTTATGTGTTTATGAATTTTCTTTTGAGAATGTTGTGGTTGAGTATTTCTTTTGAGAATTTTGTGTGTTGTGGTTGTTGAGTATTACTTGAAACAGGTTGATGGTGGGTAAGAAAATAAAGGAACAAAGATTTTAATTAGTCTACTCAACCATCTGCCACATAGTGTAACAGAGGGTTAAGCAGACTGATTAACCGTCCGCTTGACTATATAGCGAACGGAGAAAATGGCCGAATTTTTTTAAAGTGTTTGGGGAATGTTTCTGTCCGTTAGACTATCTGGCAGACGGAAAAAATGGCCGAAATTTTTCCAAGTGTTGGGGGCAATGTTTCTGCTTGACCGTTCGTTACATTATCTAGCGAACGGTGAAAAAGACCAATTTTTTTTAAAATGTTGGAGGTTAATGTATCTGCCCAACCGTCCGCTAGACTATCAGGCGGACGGTAAAAAGGGTCAATTTTTTTCTAAGTGTTGGATGTGAATGTTTCTGCCCAACCGTCCGCTAGACTATCTGACGGACGGTGAAAAAGGCCAAATTTTTTCTAAGCGTTAGATGTGAATGTTTCCGCCCAACCGTCCGCTACATTATCTAGCGAACGGTGAAAAGGGCCAAAAAAATTTCTAAGTGTCAGAGGTCAATGTTTCTGCCCAACCGTCCGCTACATTATATAGCGGACGGTGAAAAGGGCCAAAATTTTTCTAAGTGTTAGAGGTAAATGTTTTTGCCCAAATGTCCGCTAGATTTTGT
This sequence comes from Escallonia rubra, assembly GCA_033065855.1. NCBI lineage: Eukaryota > Viridiplantae > Streptophyta > Magnoliopsida > Escalloniales > Escalloniaceae > Escallonia > Escallonia rubra. The sequence continues at coordinate 23,651 of JAVXUO010000627.1, read as the reverse complement.
AACGGACAGTGAAAATGACCAAAAATTTTCTAAGTGTTCGATGTGAATGTTTCTGCAAAGCTAAACTGGTCACTGTAAGAGTACATTAAAATTCAAATGGTAAAGAAACACAGTTCATGAATAACCCAATGGTAATCAATGTTGAGTATGAATAAATATCTAGGATTATTAGAAAGTCTATAATTCAAACACAACGTCCACATACTCGATGGCTCGTAAAAGATTATTACAAAGTTCGTACACTAAAGGTCCACTTTATCTTCTTCGGCATCATCTTCTTCCTCGTCTTGCAAACACCCTGGACTTATCCCTAGTGCCTTGTAATGGTTCCGCTTGTCATGATTGGTCATTTTGCTACACGGTGCACACTTTCTAAGCTTTTTAGGTTGGGTTGCTTGTTTAAAGCTCTTCATCCGTGTAGATCTCTTGTGGCTTTTCGTTTGCGATATAATTGGATCCAAAGGCCGGATATCATTGTCTTCTTTCTCAACTGGCTTATCATTTTCTGATCCCTGTGTAGGCTCAGTGTCAACCACATTGCTGACTGAAGCTACTTCAAACTGATCGATAATGGGATCTTGCTGCTCGTTTAGATCGTGGAGATATTTATATCCAGCCATGTAGCAGAACCCTTTTACGGACAAACGTATGAATATTATCACCAGATGATTATACAGCAACGTCTCTGATTCTTCAAAATCAGTATACAGATGCTCCGAAAAGGCAATGATACTGTGCAACATGTTTGCAACCTTAGTCCACCTCGACAAGACGTATTTATCGGGGATTGTCTTAATATTCTTTTGAGTGAAAAACCGTAGAATGTGTCGACACAACATGTCATGGAACTCAAATTTCTTACAAACATATGTCACCAAATCTGTCTATGTGTCATGGCTCACCGTATACAGTCTACGCTCATTCTCAGGGGTGAGGTCGTTCATCGACGAATAAACCTTGTATTCACGTGTAGACGTTTCTGCCACCTTATTTATACTGTATCGTCCCGATTTTTGTAGCTCTACTTGGTATTTCATGAATATCTCCTTCGTATAGATTTTTGCACCGTTCACCTCTAGCGGGGTCTCAAGCAACCTTCTTCTTTATTTGTACGTGCTTACAAAGTCTGCAATCCTTTCTTTCACGAATATCTGTGCAACCGCTTTTTGGGCACTTATGATGAAACTCTTCAAATTCGTAGTTGTACCTACATAGCTATCGAACAAGGCATTCATAGATTCACTCCTGCCCCATCGTTTTCATGTTCGCAGAAAAATACCTTCTCGTGTAAATGCCAATCAATTGCTCTTTGAGCTCATACAAATGTTGGAGCCACGCGTGGTCTTGCAATGAGTAATCCTCAACAAGTTTTTCCCACCTCTCTTCAAATTCCTCAATCGTTAACGACTTATTAATACACCTGTCAAAATCTTGTTTAAAGTCTGGATACTTTGCATACACGTGATGCAGACGTTCAGGGTATTTTTCACTTATGTGCCAAGTACACAAGTTGTGTCGAGTATCTGGGAAGACGATAGCAATAGCCTTCTTTATTGCTAAATATTGATCGGTGATGATAACTTTAGGTGTTTTGTTGTTCATGGCTTCCAGCTATATCTTAAACAACCATACAAAAGAACTCTCGCTCTCATCCCTTAACAATGCGAACCCAAACAGGATGGAGTGATAATGATGATTAACGCCTGTGAAATGAGCGAAATGCATCGCGTACTTGTTGGTACCGTAGGTGGTGTCAAAAATCATGACATCCCCAAAATGCTGATAAGCTAGTCTAGAACGACTGTCGACCCAAAAAATTGTGGTAACTTGGTGCTCATCCTCAAGATTATACTCGTAAGTAAACTGCAGGTCCTCCATTTGCATCTGCTTCATTAGGCTCATTGTCTTTGGGTTCGAACAGCGTTACTAACGTCTGTCATGTTGAAATTCAGATTCTGAATTCTCCAGCCTGTTCAACAAGAGCATTAATAATGTCAATAGGTCTCATCCATGCGTTACTCATTGTGTGAATCAGGCTCCTTGCGATATTACTCATCTTCTTGTGTTGATGCATCTGACTCATATTCGAAGGCATTACTAACGGGTGATTCCAATTCCAAGCTAGTAATAAGTCAATAGTCTCGTTTGGGTTTATGGCCTACGAACATCTTGATCTTGCAATTCGTGCGTGCAACGAAGTCCCGTATTCGCGACGTATATCCTATTTCGTCATCACTATCATCATTACTGACGTATTTCTCATTTTGCAATGGGTGTTTGCTCTTATGAAACTCATATAATCGTGAGCATATATTTTTTTGTTATGTTGCTTGTTCTAGTTGTCTTTATTCTAATGCCAAAACCAACCATCAATGAATACGCTCGAAAATATTATTCGGCTTCTTCCAATGTTTAAAACTTCCGCCCTAAATAAGGGTCACTAGCATCTACTGGGGTGTTCGAGCTTGACACGAAATCAGACATTGTAAAATAAGACTTATGTAGAAATAAATTACGTTTAACTATCAAATTGTAACATTTTTTAGGCTTGGAAATTAATTACAAAAATATAAAACATTGAACATAACAAATCAAAATTAATTTGATGAATAGACTAATTTAGCATGCCAAATACAACAAACATAATCTCAAAAAAATTATGTTTAAGTATCAAATTGTAACATTTTTTAGGCATGAAAATTAATTACAAAAAAATAATTTTTTGAACATAAAAAAATAAAATTACTTTGATGAATAGACTAAGTTAACATGTCAAATATAACAAACATAATCTCCATATATATATATATATATATATATATATATATATATATATATATATATATATATATATATATATATATATATATATATATATATATATATATATATATATATATACAAAAAAAAAATCACCACTCTACCCATAAGCTTTTGAGATCACAAATTTACCTTACTTAAATGGAGCTTGAAACTTGAAGGGAGCTGAAAATAAAGGCAAGTAGAGCTCAAGAGGTTGAAGAAGGAAGAAGAGCTAACAATTAGGGCATTTTTGAATATATCTGCCCCACCATCCTCCAGATAGTGTAGCGGATGGAGAGGGGACAAATATGACATTTGTCAGTAAAAAAGTTTGGCCCTTTTGACCGTTCACTAGATAATATAGCGGACGGTTAGACAGAAACATTGTCCTCCAACACTTAGAAAAAATTGGCCTTAAACCGTCTGCTAGATAGTCTAGCAAACGACCAAGCAGAAACACTGGCGTCCAAAACTAAAAAACAAAATTGGCCCTTTAGACCGTCTGCTATATAGTCTAGTGGATAGCCAAGCAGAAACATTGTCCTTCAACACTTCGAAATTTTTTCGCCCTTTCCACTGTCCATTAGATAGTCTAGTGGACAGCCAAATAGAAACATTAACCTTCAACACTTAGAAAAATTTTGGCCCTTTAAACCGTCCACTACACTATGTGGCGGACAGTTGAGCAAACCAATTAAAATCATTGTTCCTTCATTTTCTTACCCATCATCGACCTGTCTCAAGTAATACTCAACAACCACAACACACAAAATTCTCAAAAGAAATACTCAACCACAACACAAAACCATAAACACATAAAATTTCATAAACACACGAAATTAAATTTCATAAACCCAGGAAATCCTGAAATGCTTTTTTATTACATTAGAGGATAAAATTTCTAATGTTATCCAGCATCGTCTGTAGTCGAATTTACAATATCCCTAACTAGTCTAGGCCGTCATTGACCAATTTGTCATATTATCCTATATCTAAAGTTTTCGATGTCTTCTTGGCTCCAGACGGCCTTCTTGAGGCTCTCGAACCGACAAATGTAGTCCATGTACACCAAGACAAGGACGCCGCAGTCCGAGTGATTATTTTGCATGGGCCTCCATTTTTTCACTCGAACTTCAATATTCGGCCTTGACGGTATTTTTTGTCCATTGAGAGAATGGAGCAAGGCACAAAACATATCCTAAGGAGAAGTAAAAATGGCTTAAACTACGAGAGTTGAATTACAATAAGCAAATTAAGAAATAGAAAAACTCTATCAAGAATGCAAAGATTACCATAGCCACCAATTGTTCTCCGAAAAGGTCTTTCAAGGACATCAAGGGGACATCGTTGTGGAGACTGTTGAGGATTGAAATAATTATATCTCGTGATTCAATAGCAAACCAAATACTAGTGGGAGTGCTCTAAGAAGGGTACTAGAAAGACATCCGCCTCACGGAAGATCACCGAATTCACAATATTCTTAATAATTGCAGTGAGCTACCTAGGTTGACACCAATGGATCAAGTGTGTCTTCTCCATCACTAGTTTCCACCGTTGCCATTCTCAACAAATCAATCTATGATAAAGCGCATCCAACATAAAAACACGGGGATATGCATTTGCCCTATCCCTCTCTCGACGCATCAAAAGCTTGATGTAGGCAGTCATCACCGTATCTTCTAACCAATAACCCGGCCTGAAGGTTGTCCCACGAGACAAAGTAATCAACTGCACGACAGTTTGTACCATTTTCCGAGCGTAGCTAAGGGGGCTCGCTAAAGTATCGTTGGTGGACTAAGGCATGTTTTGTCGGCTTCAGAGGCTTCAACAGATGACCTTTGGGATAAGAGGGATTAACGGGGGGATCGAATGGGAGATATTGTCATCTTTGAGGCTCCTCGAGTATCCCAAGGTCGAAAGTGGAAGGTCCCACCCACGGGACGAGTGGCAGTGACTCGGAGAGGTTGAAGTTCGCGAAGTCGAACTCTTGTGTGACTTGACTCCGAGTAGCTGGTGTAACCTCCGAGTTCCCAAGCAAAGCAAACGAGGGTTGACTTCACTCGTCCCACTAAGCCATTCCCATACCCGATGGCGGCCCCCAAGCATCACTCATTCCAGCTACAGAGGGACCACCAACTCCATCGCTCACCCCCGAAGTCTACCTCGAGGGATCACCGTATCCCTTGCTTACATGGGAAGGCTGCCACGAGGGATAATTCATTTTTGGACTCTTGCCCAAAGGCTATCCCGTATAGCAGCTCACAAACTCCCCGCAGCCATGCACCAAGATCTCAGCATGAGAGCGAAGATCCGCTTCCATGGCATCTAACATATCCTTCCACTCACTCAGTTTCTTGAAGAAGGCAAGTGAGGCATCAACCTACATCCAATTAGATCATAAGTAACTTTAAACACGAACGAGATTGAATGCAAAAAAAAACTTACGAGATCAAATTCAATTGAAAGTCATCAGGAAACTTACGATTTCGAATGTTCTACGCTCATTAATCTGACCCCTAGGCTGGTATTTCTTGCCTCTTGTCCACTTCACTGGGTCTATTCTATTCCGAGTGATGCGGTAGTAACACCCTAGATATTGCTCGATGCTGACCACAGGGTCGGACTCCGACACAATGGCTGTCAGCGTGTCTTACCAAGAATCCCATAGCTTAAGTTTGGCAGCACACAATTGGAGTGCATTCACCTGCCTAAACCGTTGGACACCCGGTGGGTTTCTGTTAACCCTCATGTCTGGGGCATCAGCTGGCAATCCCTGCAGGCACTCAAAATGGTGAATGGCGCAACTCGGTAGTTTCTACTTTGCGATCTTCCAATGGATCAATGAAGTGCGTTGCAACCCAGATAGCGTAAACACGAACGACTATGCCACCCATCCCTCTAAATATTTGTACGGCTCCCAACACATGTGGCATGGAGACAACAAGTCAAACTCCCCCCGATAGAATACAATGTTGTGATGAGGATCATCTATCCTCGGATAGTGGCTCTCCCTCCGACTGTACTCCCAAGCGCGCAACCAAGGCCACACATTATCGGTTCTCTCCCTATGGTTGGGTACGCCGACACTAAAGTGTTCATAAGACCACACTTGAGAACAAAGACAAATTAGGGTTGTATCGTCAAAATTTATTATGCACTAACTAATTAAAAAAATTGAAAACGTAATTAAAAGGAGTTATGTGATATACCTGCAACAATGAGAGACATGCACATATAGCTTTGCAGTCGGGCCTCGTTGCCTTGTGCAATGCGCGTTACAAGTATGCAAGTGTCGCTGCACCCCAAGCATACTCCCCAACCTCTTGCAGGTTACCCAATAGAGCTAAATATTTGTATTGAACTGTGTTCTTTGTCGTCATTGGGAATAGAATTGCCTCCATCACCCATAGCAGGTTAGCCTTTGTGTGCATTACAAGTATCTCCTCTGTGTAGTTTTCCGACAAAACCGTGAAGTTTTCTACCAACCACCTCAACTTTACTCCACCATGCGCAAGTTTATTTTTGGGTATCGAACCGAAGAAGTCCTTAGTAACTCTCTTATTTGTTGCGGAAGCCCTAGCAGAAACAGCCAACTGTCCCGTCACGGGTAATCCTAAGATGTACCCTGCATCTTCTAAGATTATTGTCATCTCTTCAAGAGAGAAGTGAAACGTATTCGTTTCACTTATCCACCGTTCAACAAGGGCACCTATTAAGGTTCGGTCAAGTTGCTAAAATATATTTCCATTAGTAAAAATTTCAAAACCTATTCCACGCAACAATTTTTTCTGTGTTTTGTTCAATCGTCACTTTTCGAATTGTTCGGTTACTTCTACTGTGATAAGTGTTGCTATTTCCTACAAATTAACAAAGACTATTTAAGCAAAGCAAAAGGTATACAATGTTCATGAAATATATATATATATATACAAAAAATAAGTATGTTACTTGTCCATTCCAGATGGATGTATTAATATGGTTTGCTTGGTTGTATAATACGGAAGGATCTTCTGGTCTAGGGTTAAATGCTATTTTTTGCGATTGAAATTATGCAAAAATATCAAGTTGGGAAGTTTTTATCAAATGTCAGCAAATTGCCAATGCTAGCACATGCATAATATATCATCTACATATAAAACACACAAACAGCCCTACACATATCTACACATCCATAATACATAATCAAAATCTTGCGCAACACTCACAAACTCTAGACTATACACAAATAAAACATTTGTTTGTGAACTTACGTGATTAATTGGATGATTTAAGGAATTCTTGGGAAAATTATGCATAGATCTACTTGCTAGCGCCGCTGAGAAGGTAGGAAAATTAGGGGTTTGGTCTACTTAAATACACCATCCGCTATATTATCTAGCGGACGAGAATAAGATAGATAATGACAAACTGTCTCTCCGTCTGCTTCATTATCTAGCGGATGGTAAGAGGTTGGATAAGGACAATATGTCCCATCGTCAGCCAGATAGTGTAGCGAACGGGAAGGGACAGATGTGACTTTTGTCATGCAAAAGGTTGTCCACTGCACAATAATATATATATATATATAACTCCTTTACACGTGATGATCTTTTAACATTACTAACACTTTGCTAACGTTTTGAATGTTAATTGATTTAATTTAGCCATTTTTTCTTCTTACATAGGAGTATAAAAGACTTTTTGATGCTGAACAATGATCCACCTATGTGGTATTTGGGTAGCACTCGATGAGGAGGAGCAAGAGAATATGATTAGGTAACACGGTGGCACCTCACATAATTTCTTAATGGTCAGATTTGTATTCAGTGTTTATCGTCATTTTGATTATATATATAGTCGTGATCCATTGCTAGCGCTAGAAAGTTGCCAGCGCGATCTGGCCCTCCGCTACACTAAAAATGACGGTTGTGGCGTGCGATTTGGCCGTCCATTCTCGCGCGTGGACGGCTAGATAGCGCTGACAACTTAAGTTGCCAGCGCTAGCAACGGATCAGCTTCCATATATATATATATATATATATATATATATATATATATATATATTATTGATGCAAAATTTGAGACGGTACCGATACGTATCATTTCACGAAGACAACAGTACGCTTACGGTATGGTAATTACAACTAATTTTTCCACCCAATCGCTGCTCTTTGCGGCGATTGCATGAAATGCAAAAAACCAATCGCAAGTCTTTCTTGCGATTGGAATTATTGAAAAAAAATCCAATCGCAAGAAAGACTTGCGATTGGAATTATTGGAGGAAAAAGCCCAATCGCAAGTCTTTCTTGCGATTGGTGTTGTCCTTTTTTATGTCCTTTTTTTCTCCCCTTCTCCCCCCGGTCAACAATCACGGCCTCATGGCCCCCACCCCTCCTCCCCCCTCCCCCACCCCTCCTCCGGTCAACCTTCCTCCCCCCCCCCCCTTGGCCCCCACCCCTCCTTTCCCCGTTCTTTATTTATTTGTCACTTAATTAGACAGTTTTTTTACGAATTTATAAAAAATAGCTAGAGCTAGATTTTGCCAAAGTGCAAAAAAGAGACCCTATTTATTTTTAAAAGATATGTATCAGGTAAAAATTTCAGATTTTTCCAAATACTGGAAACGGGTAAACTGATACGCGCAACCTTGTAACTTTGTAATGTAATTTAAAATATCAAGCTAACGCGATTTCGCGCGAAACTTTTTTGAGAACCCTAGGATGTTGGGAAGTTCCATTTCCCAGGAATTCGGGCCATTCCGAAGCCGTTAGCAATTTTTTTGCCGAACGGGCTTTTAAGCGCTCGATCCGGACACCGGTTCGGGATTTTTGGGCGAAAAATCCCGTAAAATACTTTTTAGATCAAGAATGAACTCAGGAAGCTTAAAATAGCATTTTAAAGCACTTTTGAGATTTTTCCTGATGCCAGGGGCATTTTGGTAATTTGTCACCCCGAGAGGGGTATTTTGGTAATTTTACGGTGTCAAGTTTTTCGAAGGACTTCTCAGTCCATAAATGTAAGCACAGCACCTGAAAGGCTGATTTGAAGCCGATTCGCGGGGATTAAATGTCGCTAAAGGTGAAAACTTAATTAGACAGTTTTTCACGAATTTATAAAAAATAGCTAGAGCTAGATTTTGCCAAAGTGCAAACAAGAGACCCTGGTTATTTCTAAAAGATCCGTATCAGGTAAAAATTTCAGATTTTTCCAAACTCTGGAAACGGGTTAACTGATACGCGCAATCTTGTAACTTCGCAGTGTAATTTAAAATATCAAGCTAGCGCCATTTCGCGCGAAACTTTTTTGAGAACCCTAGGATGTTGGGAAGTTCCATTCCCCAAAACATTGAACCATTCCGAAGCCGTTAGAAATTTTTTTGCCGAATGGGCTTTTAAGCGCTCGATCCGGACACCGGTTCGGCATTTTTGGGCGAAAAATCCCATAAATCGGGGGGGGGGGGGATATTGCTAAATAACCACGTTGGCGCTAAATTTTAGGGAACTAGCGTTATTAAGCGTTCGGAGTGGTGGGAAGTGAGGAATGATTTTAATACATTAAAATAATGATTTAATGACTATTGCTAATGCGTTGGTAAGCTAGGTTAACGATTCAGTTACAGTTTTGGAATGTAAATATTATGGACGCTAAGTTGGTTTACGATTATATTTTGTTCTTACAGATATGGATTTCAACCCTGGACCTCATGATACATCAATCCTATACGATGACGATGACCACGTCGCGAGGCACGTATTTGACGGTGTCGATAGGAGTGTTTTGGAAACAATTCAAAGCACAAGTCACCTCGACGAATGGGTACTGAACGAGGAACAAATACAACTATTACACCGTCAAAATTTGACCGTGTTCACCGATTGCGGGATTTGGTCTTGGCACGACGATTGCTTTATATCCGCTCTAGTTGAACGATGGAGGGGCGAGACGAACTCATTTCACTTCCGGTTTGGTGAAATGACTATTACATTAGAGGACGTCGGATTTATACTTGGAATCCCATGTCACGGCAGACCCATTACTTCGAGTAAAACGTCTGCATCCATAGCGAAGATGGCTAGGCAGTATTTTCCGGGAATTCCGAGGGACGCTCTTACAACCAACGGCATAAAACTTAAATGGCTGAGAGAGCAGTACGGCGAGCTACCGGATGAATACACTCCTCATGATTTGGTGACGTATACGAAGGCATTCCTTTTGTATATTACTGGATCTATATTACTTCCGACGCAAAAAAAAAACACGGTGCATCCGAAGTATATGGTGTTCTTGGAGGATCTTGAGGAGGTATACTCGTATTCGTGGGGTTCAGCTGTCCTTGCGCACCTATATCGAGCATTGCACAAAGCTACGAGAAAGGGTGCCAAGTCCATTGCCGCCTGCATCACTCTGTTACAGGTTTGAGCATTTATATTCTTGGTTGACGTGTCAATATATTCGTGATTAATTACTAATTCCATATAATGTTTGCGTTCACAGGTTTGGTCTTACGAGAGGCTACCCACGGGTCGTCCACAGCTCGTAGATGATTCCGATGAGACGTGGCCTAGGGTGTGGGCCTGGGGGCCTACGACCAAACGGAGGAGACGGGTAGACCCTCACCACCATCTAATGTTCTATCGGGGGAACTAGATATGATGGATGCATCCCAGGTGATGTGGCAGCCATATGGGAAGGTGATGCATCGGTTGGATGAGTTGTGTTGGCAACTTCCGGTGTCGTACGTGCTGGCAGGTTTTGTTCGGGTGCCACTTATTCACTTCGAAGTATGTGAGTTTCAGATGCCCGATCGAGCTATGAAACAAGCTGGCTGTCTACAAGGGATACCAAAACCCGCTGTAGACATGCGGCCATACAGGAGCGGTCGAGGTCCGAATTTTGAGGTGCCTGATGCCTTAAATTTGCTGAGCGACGAGGTGCAACAGTGGAATACTTGGCAAGAAACGTATGGTAGCCTTGTATCGCTCAAGGACGACGACACCAGTACTGAGGAGTACCTGCAGTGGTTTCTCAAGGTGACGCGCACGAGGGTGAATCGCCCTTCCCAAGTGAGGACCAAATCGTATGCGCCACGCGAGGTCTATGACCAGTTCTGGGCATTGAGCATTGTAAGTCAACCTAGTGTTGTTTCAATATTTATTTGCGCACCTTCTCGACCATGCCTGAAATGATGACGGTGATTTTTCTATGCATGTTTTTTAGGTTGACCAGGGCACTGAGGTGTTCAAGCAGCTCGAGCGGTTTGACTGGTATGTCGCGCATGCGGCTGACAGTCTCAAGAGCTCCATTGAGAGGTACAAGACTGATCTTCACAACTTTAGTGTTGCGTACCGGGGTTACCAAGGGGAGCTGTCTAGTCGCTTGCCTCCTGACGCGTACGGCTCTCAGCCCCAGAGTCAGGGCCTGGGGGATAAAGTGTGCGCGAATAGGCCGTTCATTGGAAAACCCAAAAAATAACGTGTCTCGTTTTTCGCCGAAATTCTTACGAATGGGCTAACTAGCGTGCCTGAGGTGCAATGAGCGAAAAAAAAGTGACAAAAAAAATTACAAGATTTTTCGGAAGCTATGAATTGGGCCCTAAAGTGTGCCCGAATAGGCCCTTCATAGGAAAACCCAAAAAATAACGTGTCTCGTTTTTCGCCGAAATTCTTACGAATGGGCTAACTAGTGTGCCTGAGGTGCAATGAGCGAGAAAAAAGTGACAAAAAATTACAAGATTTTTCGGACGTTATGAATTGGGCCCTAAAGTGTGCCCGAATAGGCCCTTCATTGGAAAACCCAAAAATTAATGTGTCTGGTTTTTCGCCGAAATTATTACGAATGGGCTAACTAGCGTGCCTGAGGTGCAATGAGCGAAAAAAAAGTGACAAAAAAAAATTACAAGATTTTTCGGAAGCTATGAATTGGGCCCTAAAGTGTGCCCGAATAGGCCCTTCATAGGAAAACCCAAAAAATAATGTGTCTCGTTTTTCGCCGAAATTCTTACGAATGGGCTAACTAGCGTGCCTGAGGTGCAATGAGCGAAAAAAAAGTGACAAAAAAAATTACAAGATTTTTCGGAAGCTATGAATTGGGCCTTAAAGTGTGCCCGAATAGGCCCTTCATAGGAAAACCCAAAAAATAACGTGTCTCGTTTTTCGCCGAAATTCTTACGAATGGGCTAACTAGCGTGCCTGAGGTGCAATGAACCAAAAAATTTACAAGATTTTTCGGAAGCTATGAATTGGGCGCTAAAGTGTGCGCGAATAGGCCCTTCCAAAAATATCAATAATCCACAAACTAAATCACAAATTAAAGATTCAACAAACCAAATCACAAATTTAAACATTATAAAAGTTATTCGTTATACAACTGAAACATTAACCCTAACACTCTTCATCATCATCGTCCTCCTCGACCATACTGCCAGGTGCGAGACCTAACACTCTATAATGGTTTCTCTTGTCATGATCAGTCATCTTATTACACAACGCACACTTTCGCTATGTGTCCACTCCCGTCACAACCCAATGGTTTTCATTTTTCCGGTGTACTACATACACATGGGCCTTGTAACCGGTACCCGGAAATGTGTCCCGTTTTCTTTGTCTTGTTGTCCCTTCGTCACTGATCTGAACGACCGGGGGTACATGCGGTGCTCCTCTATGACACTCAAATAGTCTTGCACAAATTTGTTCTGTATTCACCCGTTTTCTAGTCGTCTTAGTTCTAATACCGAAACCCATCATTTTCGAATATGCTCTGTAGTATGCTTCGACTTCGTCCAGTGTTTGAAAAACTTGACCCAAGTAAGGTGGATCAGAACCTTCACAAAAATTGCTTCCTCCAGTGGCATCCATATTTATACTGAAATCTAAAAAATAAAAATTATATCATTCTCAACAAGTCATAGAATTAAATAAAAGAAGAATAAAAATTATTTGCAGTGTAATTGTTGAAAAATTTGTATAATGTAAAATTATCAAAATAGCCCCCGATGAGCGGCAAATTACCGAAATGCCCCCGGGGGTTCATTATCACCCTAACGCCCCAAATCAGCTTCGAAACAACCTTTCAGGTGCTTTGCTTACATTTGTGGACTAAGCAGTCATTTGAAAAACAACCTTTCAGGGGTTCATTATCTCTTGTTTGCACTTTGGCAAAATCTAGCTCTAGCTATTTTTTATAAATTCGTGAAAAACTGTCTAATTAAGTTTTCACCTTTAGCGACATTTAATCCCCGCGAATCGGCTTCAAATCAGCCTTTCAGGTGCTGTGCTTACATTTATGGACTGAGAAGTCCTTCGAAAAACTTGACACCATAAAATTACCAAAATACCCCTCTCGGGGTGACAAATTACCAAAATGCCCCTGGCATCAGGAAAAATCTCAAAAGTGCTTTAAAATGCTATTTTAAGCTTCCTGAGTTCATTCTTGATCTAAAAAGTATTTTACGGGATTTTTCGCCCAAAAATCCCGAACCGGTGTCCGGATCGAGCGCTTAAAAGCCCGTTCGGCAAAAAAATTGCTAACGGCTTCGGAATGGCCCGAATTCCTGGGAAATGGAACTTCCCAACATCCTAGGGTTCTCAAAAAAGTTTCGCGCGAAATCGCGTTAGCTTGATATTTTAAATTACACTGCAAAGTTACAAGGTTGCGCGTATCAGTTTACCCGTTTCCAGTATTTGGAAAAATCTGAAATTTTTACCTGATACATATCTTTTAAAAATAAATAGGGTCTTTTTTTTGAACTTTGGCAAAATCTAGCTCTAGATATTTTTTATAAATTCGTAAAAAACTGTCTGATTAAGTGACAAATAAATAAAGAACAGGGGAAAGGAGCGGTGGGGGCCAAGGAAGGTTGACCGGAGGAGGGGTGGGGGGGGGGGGGAGGAGGGGTGGGGGCCATGAGGCCGTGATTGTTGACCGGGGGGAGAAGGGGAGAAAAAAAGGACATAAAAAAGGACAACACCAATCGCAAGAAAGACTTGCGATTGGGCTTTTTCCTCCAATAATTCCAATCGCAAGTCTTTCTTGCGATTGGATTTTTTTTCAATAATTCCAATCGCAAGAAAGACTTGCGATTGGTTTTTTGTATATATATATATATATTATTGATGCAAAATATGAGACGGTACTGATACATATCATCTCACGAAGACAACGATACGCTTCCGGTATGGTAATTACAACTATGGTTTCACAAGTTGTCCAATCTAACTTTTTTGCTAAGTGCATTCCGAGTGGAAACTTCACTTAAAATTCTCTTCATGACTCTCGATGGTATTTTTCTTCCAATAGTGTTCTAACTCTGGGGAATTTATATTTCTTCTAGTCATACACCAAGCCTAGTTCTTTTTTTCCATGTTTTTGTCCCTGTCTTATTCTTTTGCATACCATATTCTTGGTTGGCTTCGAACAGATCCGATCTCCCTATCTGACCTTGATTCCGGTCAAGATTTAGGAACCGAGTCTTATAGGTTTTGACTTCACGGGACTATTTTGGCGACAATCATCACACCATCGAGGTGACTAATAGACATTACGAAGAAGGTGAAATCCTGATGACTCGTCTTTTTTATGGATTGTCCTTAAAAATCTGTGGTGGTGTGATATGTTCGTTAAATAAAGCATGTGACTAGTTCGTTCAACCGAGTCATGGTGTACACAAATCCCAAATTGACCCCGATCGTTTTCTTGTTCAGGGTTCGGTTTGAGGTTGTTAATATGCTTATGCATTGAATTAGCATATGGTTTTTCTAAACTGTGTTCAACGTTCATGCGACTCGATTCCTTGTTCTATCTGTCCCGATTTATGAGTAAGAGTATTTATTAGTAAGTATGGGAGCTGATCTGTTGCTAGCGCTATGCTAGCGCTGTTTTGCCGTCCGCTGTATAATATAACGGACGATAATTTACGTCCGCTACATTATATAGAAGACCTGCAAGCGCTAGTAATGAATCACAATTCAGTAAGTATATGGGGTACTCAATTATAGGTTATTAAACACATTACTATTACTATACAAGTTGTAAATGGTTGTCTCAACTGCATAGCCCTAGCAGAAGCTCTTTTATAATTAATTAATAATAAATAATCTTACCTCTCTCAGATCATAGTATTGGGGTGTGGCAATCCGTGATTGGGCGTGAGCAAAACCAGAAAACCGCGTATCAATGAGTCTTACCGGAGGCCAAAAAGAGTTGTATAAATAAACGCTGCCCCAAAATCAAACACGCTCATCAACACCGAAGATCCACTCCCCCCACCATTTTCCAGTCCCACCATTACAGCTAATCAGTCAAATCCACAATGGCATCCGACACCGACGCCCCCAGATCCGAATCCGCCACCGCCAACGGCGACGCCGCCGCGGTGGAATCTCCCAAGCGCAAGGTGGCCCTGATCACGGGCATAACGGGGCAGGACGGGTCCTACCTGACGGAGTTCCTCCTGGACAAGGGGTACGACGTGCACGGCCTGATCCGGCGGTCCTCCAACTTCAACACGCAGCGGATCAACCACATCTACGTGGACCCGCACAACGCCGGCAAGGCCCGCATGCGGCTCCACTACGCTGACCTGACCGACGCCTCCTCCCTCCGCCGTTGGCTCGACGAACTCCGCCCCGACGAGGTCTACAACCTCGCCGCCCAGTCCCACGTCGCCGTCTCCTTCGAGATCCCCGACTACACCGCCGACGTCGTCGCCACCGGCTCCCTCCGCCTCCTCGAGTCCCTCCGCTCCCACATCTCCGCCACCGGCCGCACCCACGTAAAATACTACCAGGCCGGGTCATCCGAAATGTTCGGATCCACCCCGCCCCCGCAATCCGAAACGACCCCGTTTCACCCCAGATCCCCTTATGCAGCATCCAAATGTGCAGCGCATTGGTACACTGTCAACTACCGTGAGGCATACGGGATCTATGCGTGCAATGGGATTCTGTTTAACCACGAGTCCCCTCGTAGAGGTGAGAATTTTGTGACCCGGAAGATAACCCGCGCGGTGGGTCGGATCAAGGTCGGGTTGCAGAGCAAGTTGTTTTTGGGGAACTTGCAAGCGTCCAGGGACTGGGGCTTTGCAGGGGATTATGTAGAGGCAATGTGGATGATGCTGCAGCAGGAGAAGCCGGACGACTACGTGGTGGCGACGGAGGAGTCGCACACGGTGGAGGAGTTCCTGGAGGTGGCGTTTGGGTACGTGGGATTGAAGTGGAAGGAGCATGTGGTGATTGACAAGCGATATTTTAGGCCGGCGGAGGTGGATAACTTGAAGGGGGACTCGAGCAAGGCGAGGAAGGTGCTGGGGTGGAAGCCCAAGGTGGGGTTTGAGAAGCTGGTGAAGATGATGGTTGATGAGGATGTGGAGCTGGCCAAGAGGGAGAAGGTTCTTGTTGATGCTGGGTACATGGATGCCCAGCAGCAGCCTTAAGATCAAACTTTTTTTATTGCTTCAAGTTATGCGTTAGTTCTGAAATTTACCTGCTTCTTCTTTGTATTTCTTCTTGATCCTTTCTATACTAGTTCTTTTGTTCAGTGTTACAAAGCTTCATATGGTCTGGGTTGTTTGATTTTCTTCAACCCGATTCATTCAAATTTGAGGAAATCTATGAAATTTTGTTGTTTATTTTCACTGGAATAAACATATCATCCGATGGACTGGATGATCGAGTAAATTTGCTGGATTCAGTGATAATGGTTTGCATCGGCAGCTTGGTCCGTACGATTCGACCGGTAATAGAGGGAAAAAAACTTGAATATAACTGCGGTGATACGACGTTGTACAACCAAACAATAATACAGTACAAGAGAAGAGAATAAAATCTCTGATTGGGTACTCTACCTTCTCGGTAGATTGCAACAGTTTACTCGATTGCCGCTCAAGATTTATGAGCCGTGTCGCCTTCATTATGCTTTGATGTTTGGGGCAAAAGTAAAAGCTGATGCAAAAACGTTGCAAGTTTGGTTTTTATAGACTTGTACTAAGCAAGAGGACATAAAGGTTGCTTCCAGAATTATAAAGCAAAGGGTTGGACCTAAAAACTGCTTTTACTGGATTTGCTGCGGACTCACTGAACCAGAGAGTGCGTGGGCAATAACAATCGACAACTTTTTGGGTACTGTACAGAGGGACAGGCTACATCTAGTCTAACTTGGCTCCTGCGGGCGGGCTTGCTTCTGCAACGATTTGTAGAGAAGATGAGCTATTGCCGGTTTGCAAATCTGCAGAGGCCACTGCAAATGGCTTGATAGATGATCGTAGCGGTTTGGGCCCCTCTGCGGCAATTCTTTTGCATAAAGCATCACAGTTGCTAATCACCTCAGTTAATCTCCCTTTCAGTTCCCCGAGTTCTACCTGCAATGCATGAACTGCATGGAAATTTTATGAGTGTTACTATACATTAACAATTTCCATTTATGCGTGCAATAATTCTGGCAATAGGGCAATAATATTTAAGCAGCCCTCCTTTCATCTGAGGCACACCTACCACCCAGGAGAAACTGAGATTTGCTAATGTGGCAATCATACCAATATCTAGCGGTAGTCGGGAAAATTAGATATAGATTTGCTGAAAATGTTTGGGTCCATGAACAACAGATCTCACTGGGCACGCCGTCTTGACCCAGCGTAAACATGCTTTTATTTCATTTCACTTCTAAATAAGGAAGCATAAACTCACCACCTGATAGGTGTTGTGAAGAAGTCTACATCGCCGAGACTGAATAATTGTACCGCTGAAGAAGTTTAACTGACAATGCGTCTGCAACTTCAATCTTGTTTTCTATTTCTTCCTGCGACAAAATTAACTTGGTTAGCGCTTGTTAAAAACACATCCACCTTATATTCAAATTGGAAAATAAAAAACATGTGCTTTATTCACCATGACACGGAAGTGATGATCCTTATGGCGCGAACCAAAGCCTACTAAATATGATGGTCAGCCCACAAATAAATAATTGATGTTCACAATATAGAAACTTATATAGTTAATTTAGCTTTTAATTCACACCCCCATTCACAATATTCAACTTCACTAGAAGAAAAAGAAAAGAGAGTTGCTGAAAACATGTAACTGTCGTCTACACACCACCTATTTCAGTTTAAGAAATTAGATAGGAATTGCTTATGATTAGGTGCAGCTCCTAGGGCATGCCTGGAGCAGGTTGGAGCCCACAACTGTTCTTGACTATCCGTCGTAGTAAAACGAAGGATAGCTGCCAAAATATGAGAAGCAGATGCTTTGCCAGTCAAACGTGTCCTTGCTGTGAAGGTCAGATGATATTAAATTGGGAGGCAAATTATTTTGTACAAGAGCATGCAAATAAAAGAAAAAATTAGGCCGTAGCTTTCTTACGTCCTTGTCGGGTATAGCCTCGCTGTTAAAATTAACGTCTGGGATGGAAGTGGACTCTAGGTCCAAAGGTGGAAACTTTTATCACCACTACTAATTGCAACATTTTTATGAAAAGACGTTGGGGTTTAGTGTGTACCAAAGTAGAATGTCACGAGGTTAACTTCTCAAATCCCGGCTCGCCCTCCGACTTTCTCACCGTTCCCCTCTGACTTTCTATCTTACTAGATTATCTTACTTCCCACATCCCCCACCACTTGACTCCATCACTATCTCCCTATCTATGTCTCCATTCTCACTCTAAGTTTTCCCGATTCACCACTAACAATGTCCACCCCCTCCGTCCCTTACAAGACATGCCCCCTCCCCCCTCCAGGTTGTAACCATTATAATATAAACCTTGAAAAATGTTTAGACTCTGGTGCGAGCAGGTTGATGCACAACAACGATGACACACAACTCTTAAGAGAATGACGGTGTCATTTAATTCAAAACGAGAGTGTGAATGAATTTCGGGGTTACTGGGGAACTACACGAGAGTACGCTCTTATGCTGCACTTTCCTACCCAACAAATTTCTCACTGGTCTAAAAATTTGACATCCGAAATGGCAAACCATTGTACGTGGCCATTTTGCACAGAATTGAGGTGCGGGTGGGGCTGAGGTTGGAAAAGACCATGGCTGGAGATCCGCAGAGGTGTGTTTGGCAAGTTTGGATAGAGATGATAGAATTTTAAATGGTGATGGTTGACCTGAGGTAGCGAGTCTGAAGATCATGCTAGCAACTGGGTTACACTTCCATTGGCGCCAATAGATAGAGTTACACTCACCAAAGCCCAACCATTTTGCTAAGAAAGCTGAACTTTCCTAATTATATTGGAGGTTGTAATCTACTAAATCTAATCCTCAGATTGATTACCAAAATGAACCTTCAACAAGATCCAAAACCAAAACTTCAGTTTTATCAGAAGATAAATCACGTAATCCTGGATAACCTACGCAATTTGTTGAAGCAGATCTTGACTCTATCAGTAAGCACGTCCTCAAACCAGATCTAGCATGCAGGAATAGATATCTGAATCTGATCCATCCATGCCAAATTGAAGATAGGCTAGCAAACTTTACTGAAATATTGATTAACGTTGTACATCAAACCTGTCTTGTACTGATCTTCTGGGTCTTCTCCTCCTGCCAATCACGGTACATTGAGAATAATTCCAATAACACGGTAGGATTAACCGTACCTATTTCAAGCACGAGAGAAAACTTAGTAAGTGGCTCGACAACTAAAATGTTTAAATTATCATACATAATTGACTTGTCAACATATAGATGACCAAGAAAAGAAAAAAAATTGTCACCGTATACCTAAATTATGTGGAGAAGACAATAGTACAACAAATCAAATTAAAGAGATAGCAAGCTTCACTAGGTTGTCCTGCCCGGTCAAAAGGACCGAGTGCCTTATTGTTCAACTCCCCAGTGACGGATTCACACTTCGAACACCCAACTATATAAAAGCACTGGTCTCCTCACTATTTTGCCTTCTTAAATACCATAACATAAGATGATCAGAGCAACTTGACATCCTCTCGCCCTCCAACTCTCCAAACACTGCATGTCAACTTGCCCAACCAGAATTCCCTAGCCAACTTCCACTGAGAAAATAGTTCACAATTCCTCATCCATCTTTACCACCAAGTGCTTCTGAACACACACAAAATTCACCTTACAAAGTATCTAGCGCGCTAAATTCCCCTCGACGACAAAGCTACTGAGGCTTCTTATACGGTTTCCGTGCAAGTCTTCTTCAAGGCAGCCATCTTGCCTATCCCAATGGCGTGCAAATACCACGCCTCAACAAGATAAAGCAACTAAAGAACTGCCTCATTCTCATGGTCTCCAAATAGCTGCAAAAGGAAATGTCCTGCATCACACCATCCCATCTGCCTGAGATAATTTCTTCAAATAAAATTCTGAAGAAGACTCTCTTAAAGCGGTCACCCCTCACCAACTATATCTAAAAAAGACAACCACAAACCCTCTCCCACTGAGAAGCTGTTGCAGAGTAAACTCCAGACATCCATTTCCAGAGCACTGCTCCATATGCGCATCAACTTCTAATATAACTAGGTGACTAGGTCACCATATTTCTCTTGACTTTGCTTCCACCAGCCTCAGTCAAAAGGATACATCTCCACTGAATATCTCCACAAATACTACTCAGGTAAAGCCTGATTAATCACCTTTAATTGTGTAATCTTTTAATTACGTTGCTAAACTGAAGGGCCCCGTTCGACTTTGGCAACTAGTCTGTCACAACACTATGCGAGGATGAGAAGAAGCAAATATAATCACTATGCGACACTTCAGGAAAAAATTGCTCTTCCACCCTGCCAATCCTCTCTATCTTTCCAAGTTTAGTTTGTTCTCGCTTCAAAACACCATCGGATTTCGAAGTAGCATGATCATGGAAGAACAAGGCCGCAACCATCACCCAAGCAGAAAATGAGAGGCATCCAACCTTCACCCCTCCAAAATTGACCTTTAGAATTGCAACAGCCTTGAAGATAAAGAAGTGCGCACCGACGAATTTTAGCCTTCGCCACACAGAAAAGTAAGTGTGGCACCTGCATACACAAGATGCAAAACGAAGATAGGTGGTTTCATACTGAGCTCACCTAGAAGCTCCCAGAAACATCCGTATTGTTATAACAACTTGCTTAAACCTTTCATTAATAGAGTCATGAGCAAGTTTCCTCTACCTAAAGGTCCTTTGGATCAGCATATATCCCAAGTAGCTATCAACTGCATACAAGGTACACATGAAAAACAAATGCTCCATCTAGCTTAACAATCCTCCTAGTAGCACACAGCAAAATTTCCAATGAACATGATTCTGGGCTATATCTAGCTTGTAATCCTTGGTCCCATGCCCAAATCTCCAGATTTCATGGTACACAATGCTGTGGACTTCTGGCATTTCAAATTAACCACTAACTTCAAGTTAACATACATTGACATACACCAAAAGTTTGCATGCATCAAGAACAAGATTGATGACCTCATGATCCTTGCGTCAATTGCCCTTTCTATTGTAGGCCGTAAGTGTGAGCAAGCTCCTTTCAAAACCACCACTTGCATAGGAAATAGAAATCAAACCCTGCACATCACCCAAGCTATATTCCAGGACAAAGATTTGTATTCCTGAGCCTATTGTGATTAGGCTTCAATCTGCCACATTTCTCTGAATCAACTTTGAAACTGGCTTAATCTGATTCTTTCTCCATATCCACACTTGGGGCGCATCAAAAAGCCGAAAACTCTGTCAAAATTAATTATATGTATTCACTGGATTCAAACATCTTCAACTAACCATCTGCAGAATCAAATCTGTCCAGTTATGGGCCACCTAATGGAGAATGTGGAGAAAAGCCATAAGATTTGTAAACGGAGTCCAATCACCAAATTATATTTAAACTCTGCATACACTGAGATGACCCCATAAACCCGCCAAGCTAAATCTAGTTGAATTTGAAGTTTCCTAGTGGAGAATTCGTGGCTTTTATTTTGTGCTCCAGCTAGATTAGGGAGGCTGCTCGCATACTTCTCCACACATTAGTGGGTAGGCTTGTTGCTCTTGAGCGATAGTGCTCCTCCGAGCATTGTAACGGTGCGACTCCATAGAGTGTGGGGATGACTTGGCAGTTTCTCGTTCTAAATAACATTAAGTGGCACCAAAAGGGAGAATTCTGAATACAGTCGGAAATTTGGTTTCATGTTCACCTTTACTTTGATTTTTTCTTTAATGCTACAATTTTCATTTTATTGTGACACCTCTAAGGGAGTGTCGAAACACTTGAATCACTCCAACAGAAAGTCGCAAAGTTTAAAGATAATACTTCAATAAGTTTGGCATGTTAGATATTAAGATCTCCCTCTTGCAATGCTCTGATAAGCTTCGAATTGGCAATGCGTGTGCTCTGTATCTTTAGCTATTGCACTCCACAGATTTAACAGTAGGATTTGGATTTTGTGATGCGCCAAAATATATGTGCAAGTGTTCTGGCCACACCAAAATTTTGAAACTTCTTGTGAGCAATTCTGCAGTATGTTTTGCAAAATCGAACTCCAACAAAAAGGAAAAAAAAAAAAAGAGTAAAAGGAGTAGCAGAAATTCCTGCACTTTTTACACCAACAAAGTGAACAAATCTCAACTTTCTGGTTCCAAATTAAAATTTTCGGTAAAATTATTGACCCAAAACATAAAGGAGCTAAGATGTACCTGAATTTGATGAAGACGATGCTTTCCTAACCAAAATGTCCGTCAAGCTACTCTCCCCCGGAGGCGGCAATGTTAGTATCGGAGTTGCCTGCTCCAATGCAGCAATAATTTTACATTACCCTTAGTGAGGACTGATGTGCATTATTGTAACCCCAAAACGAAGCTGAGAAACGGGAAACTCACGATTTTGAGGGATCGGAGCCTCTCGATGATGGGATCCACGCTTTCCGACCGCTCGGAGACGGTCGTAATTTCTTCGTCCGGCTTCTTCATGTATACATACAAATTGATGTTACCAAATTTTCTCTCAACAGAATTGATTACAATTATTAGTACTGAAGTTTTCTCTTCACCTGTGAGCTTGAAAGAGTAGATTCTGAGGAACCCATGGATGGATTGCTGACTTCGTTTCTTCCCAATCTTATGCTCGATTCTTCGAAAACCTAGCTAAAGATTATGCGAGTTAGCGGTTCTCAGCTCGGATATTCGGTCCTCTGCAGCCCGGCCGGACTGTGGCACTAGTCGGATCTCGAGGCCCGACTTGGATCCGATTCCAACAAGAACCGAGTTTATTGCGAAAATCTCTTTCAGATTAATTGCAAAATTCTCCCTCCTGCTAAAAATGGCAAAAAATTTCATCTAAACTACTTCCTTTATCCTACTGTTGATAATTAATTTTAATCAACTTTTGAAATCAGTTTTAATGGATGCCTTATTAAAGTCCTTTTAAGATTAGTTTTGAAAGCAAATTTCAAGTTAAATGTAAATTTAAGTTTTAAAATCAACTAATGGATGATCTTCAGATAAAAGTACTAAAAGTAGCTCAATACGGCAAAAAAGGACTATAGACTTGTGTGTTGAATAAGATGTGGTAAAGGTTTTTGTAAAATGCCTGAAGATAGATTTTCAAAATTAAATATATGGGACTATTATGGAACGAGTCAGTAAAATTCTATTTTTATCCCCTTGTGTGATATTCCACATCCTAGTTTGTTGATAAGCGATCATTTTTCTACACTAAACTTCATATATATATATATATATATATATATATATATATATATATATATGGACAAAAGGCCTTTGTAAGCATCGAAAGGAGTGCAAATAGCCGCTCACAATAAATTGTTATATAGGTTTATATGTGGGTTCTAGTGAGGTGGCACTCAATGCCATTTTTTATTTTTTTGGAGGAAAACCCTAACAACTATAGCAAAAATCAGGTCAATACTAAG